>JANAVB010028250.1:0-22500 GCA_029216955.1 Iris pallida
CACATACACGTACGCACCTATTTCTATATACCTCTATACTTTCAATAAGAAGGTATTAAATTTCCTCTTCTTAATATACATTTATTTACACAAGTATACATGTCTCATATATTCCTATATACGTATACATAAACTATATCTATTTATATAAACACACACATATATTATATTTACTTATATAACAAAATATCTAAAAATCTAAATAAATATTTTATATAGAAATACAGGCATCAATATTATCTATTTATGTATATATATGTGTGTATTATATATATATACACATACCAAAAATATGAACAATAAATATTAAGTATTTGAAATTCAATCCTTGATTTTATATTTTAATATCTGCAATAAATAATAATAATAATAATAACAACTATGATAACAAATTGACTAAACCAATGTATCATGTATGCATCATAATATACTAAGTCTTTCTTTGGCCTGCCCACCCTTACTAATATTCTACAACACCCTTGGATATTAACAATACGTACAATTCACATATATCAAATTTTTAGATATTATTTATAAAACCTAATAATCACTATTTAAATAATAAATACAATTATTCTAAAAATTTTCGGGAAGGGGAGCTACAAATCTACCCACCTTAAAATAATTTCGTCCTCGAAATTCTATATCATAATTATTTCTTAAAAATTCAAAAGAAATATACCATTTCCTTAATCTCCTCGAATTTTTAATTCCTCAAAACAGTTTATATCCTTCTCCTAACCATTTGTAACTACGAACCTCCGAGGACTTCTACCCACCTTTGGTTACACTACTCCCTCAACTCTTTGTCACTAAAACTTTATAATCATCCAACCAGTTGCTCAAATTCTTCCAAGGGATATATATCGCCTATGGTATCTATAATCCTCGCATATCTATCAAGCAATCCAAAATTCAATTATCAACTAACTTATACTATAACCTCTGCTAAATTCTAAGCAACACGGTTATCGACCCCCAAGATAGGAAGGACGAGAGTCAATGGTAAGAAAAGACGAGGAAGAATAAATGTGAACAAGCACGAGGTTTTAAGAGCGGTAGAGGATATCAAATGATACCGATAAAATGACCTTATGAACCATTGACTTATTAGCTAGATTGGGGCTACTCCGTTCCAATCACTGGCTAACTTCGAAGAGACCCTTCGTTACTTAGAGTGGCCTGCCATCTGTGCAATACCAAAGTCTCGTTCTCGAAATTCCAATTCAACCAAGGTTCCATAACGGAACAGAATTTAGAAATCAAGATTGGGGTCTTAATGGGTTCTCTATTGGGACATCAGTCGTTGGTTGAATGAACATTGGATTCCAATTTACATGGACTGGGCAAGATCCCAATGGTAAAACAGTTTCTACTAGTTAGAGTATTCTAGAATAGGTTTCTACCCAAGGGGTTGAGTTAGTTGCCCGTCAAATTGATTAGCTAGGTCCTTCAAGCTCAAAATGCGCCTTCAGTGACTTTTGTGTTTAAGTAGCACGAGAAGACACAATTGAATGGCACACCAGTGACATGTGCGTAGTGGGCTTCGAGTAGTCACTACCATATATTGGGTCGGAAGGTTCGAGTCAAGGTTGAGTTTCTAATTGAAGTCGAAAAGCATACCGGTGTTATGGTAAGGGTTATACCTAGTCCTTTGTCCTGAAAGTCGTACCATGAAAATAGAGTACAAGGGGACCGGTTTGAGTGGGACATGATATACCTAGATGAAGATGGACTCGTCTAGATCTTGCATGTGAGGTTTGTTGGGAGGTAACAGCTAGTCTCGTGCTCCGACTACTAATAGCACGGCCGGGGACGCAAAAGGATCTAAATGAAAAGTGGGAGTCCAAGGGTACTAATTATCAACCTAATGAAAAATTATCCTAATCAGTCGGTAATCTTCGTATACCCCAAAATTTTAGAAGGCTTACAGTCTACCCACCTTAAAATAGGACATGGTCCTAGGAATATTGAGGTTAGAAGGATTTCAAGTCCGTTATTGTACCTCGACTCTTGTCAATAAAGATTAAGGCACGGCGTACAGGATACGGTAGATCTAAGCCAAGCCAAGGATCGTTCCTCAATGAAAGGAGAACGAGAGGGTTCAATGACACACGGTCGAAAAATAATGATCTACTCGTCCACTGTATACAAGGGTTATCGACAGGAACCAACTCTAAGGCACATCATCTAAAAAGATTTCTAACAACTGAGTCGTAAAACTCTAATTGTGTTAAACCTGTCAGGCTATGGTCATAAGGGTTCTAGTAGTATGGGCTGCAGTGATCATGCATTGTTGTTGACAACTGGTATATCACAATTTGACAAGGTATTTAAGCTATGGCATTGGCTAAGCTAGTGACTATGGTGTTCCAACACTAGTTAGGTCTTAATAATAAAATTTACATAACTAGAGTAATATTTGTTGGAAATTAATCTCGGGATGAGTGTCTACCATAGTCACGGTAAATTATTGACCTTAGCCTTGTCTATTCATCTCATATCTAAACTGTGGGCTTTGGTCGAGGGACGGTTGAGTCAAGGCACAAGGGTTGAAAGTAACGACAATATTCAAGAAAATATTTAGAGACACAATGAATCGTTCTTTGAGAATAGATAGTCTCCTGGGTTGGCATTACGACTAAGGGTAAAACCCTAATCATTCTTAATTTCAGATGGCTTGAAAGTCCCGATACAGTTTGGGGTCGAGAGGAGAACGCGTAACTCGATCGCATGGCTGGCGATAAATTCCCTTGTGTATACAACTACCATAGCCATGGGGATACGCGATAAATTACGAGCTTCTGCCTTTCCGAACCATTGAAAGACAAAAACCATAAAGAGTTCAAGAAAGATGTTACTGAATACAATCACGTGATTCAAGGCGAACGTATAATTCAAGAGGAATTGTCAAGCAGTCGCGGATGAGATCCTAGAGACATCTACATCTCTATCCACGTAGGATAATTAAATAAAGTGCGGACCAAATGCATCATGGTTGATCAGACCATAATACACTGATTCTGATTAGGCAATAAGTTAGCAGGCGTCCCCACCAAACATATGCCTCAAATCAAGTTCGAGAACAGAGTGAGCTTGCAAAACTAAGCTGTGACAGCAGCGTTTGTTAAGATAGTCGAATACAATTATGCAAGATTTTTGAAAGAAGGCACAAGTAGTTCGAGTTTTGTGAGACTCAAATCTTACCCGGTGTTCTTGCTTATACAGTCTTCCTACTATCTTCTGATCCACAAGGACTTGGTCGACTAATGGGTTATGGACGTTCTAAATTCCATATTCTAGGTAAACCTATTAGTGTCAGTCGATATCCTCGTCAATAGGTCACAAGGACCACGGAACGCTAGATCGGGAGACGTGCTATCCAACTTACAAAACTTCCACCAATATTGGCTTCGGATCTTATGGAACACACCGGGCACTGTCCTATCCTCTATAGTATCCTTAACTTGTAATCACGTCTGAAATCATTTCACCGAGGATTATGCCTCGTCCGTGTACTCGGGCGAGGGTAAACTCTTGGTTCTGTGATTCAGATGTGATATGCTATCAGATACTCTACCTTATCTCGACACCCGGGTAACTATGATCAAAGAGGACCACTAGCCATAGTTTTAGGGATATTCTAGAACCTATAGTTTCCTTAAAAATTTCAACTCTAGGGTCGTGTCTTGCCAGTGCGCTGCTGGCTGCGGGGAATCTAGAGTCTTCATAATTTAAATAGATGGCGACAGTGCGCTGCTGTCCTGCCATTATGAGTTAACTAACATTCCTTTAACTACATCTGAAAAATCTATGAGCTCCTAGAGATTCAAACAAGTTGCTTAGGAAATAAAGTGTAAGCATTAGTCCTATCAGTCATAACCCTTAAGATAAAAGATTGAACAGGGGAAATAACTGAGGACAATAGAAATACAACCATTCTAACTCTTCCATGTGTATTCAAGCCTCTGAGGGTCGACAAACTTGAATCGAAACTAACTTGAGGTCCGTATATGGATAACAAAATCAGAACTTTATAAAATAATGATTCTTAGGGCAACTTAGCAATTATATAGATAATTCAGCTAGGATATGAGATGATATCTAAGAGGCAAAGGGAATGAGTTGAACAATTCATTAAGGTTAGATCATTACTCTAGGAAACTCTGCCTCACCAAGTGAATAATCTATCCACATTGGATCATATCGTCCTATCAAGAGGTAATAGTGCAACTGTGGGGATCTGACAAGGTATCAAAATTAATAACCCTCATCCTAAATTGCATGGCATAGACTACCCATCGGTAAATTTGTATAAGGGACTCCTAGTCCTAGTCATTCACTTAAATTAAATTAATCTTAATTCGTGAATGAGCATTTTCTAGTCGCAGGCTCGCAATAGTACAACTAACTCAAGTACTATCACGAGTTCGCATGATTTGCGAAGACGACCTGCATGGGCCACCACAAAAACTTGTCACGACCCGCACCCTTTTTTTTTTAAACGGATACGAGACGTGTCCAAGCCAGCCTACGCCACAGAGTCGGCGGTAGTACGCTGTCACGGCCATGAAGATCATAATCACAAAGATGCTCATTCACATAATTAATTTAATTTACAATGATCACAAGTTTTACATTTGCAGGAAAATATAAACTTGCACATATATGAAATGACTACAACTCGACTATCTAGCTAGTCTCTAGGCTTCTGGCTGCAAGTATCCCCGTATCTCCCATGCTAAGTGAATCCACGGCTAACCTGAAAATGTTGGTTTCCAGTCAGGAATGGAACGAGCACAATTCACCGAATGCAATTTCAAATAAAGAAAATGACTATAAGACAAAGGTTAGACATCAATCATGAGTTTTGAAAATAACAGTAAAGCCGTAAGAAAAATCAATAGTAATAAATAGACTAATATACTTTCCACCGTTAGAAGTACCTTTGACATGTGATCGGTCTGGGGTGCTACACCGCACGGTCTACGATATCTACTTGCAGAAAAGTAACGATGTCTACAATGTCTACAATATCTACAATGTCTACAATATCTACAATGTCTACAATATTTACAATGTCTACAATATCTACAATGTCTACAATATTACAATGTCTACAATATTACAATGTCTACAATATTACAATGTCTACGATATCTACAATGTCTACAATATCTACAATGTCTACAATATCTACAATGTCTACGATATCTACAATATCTACAATATCTACAATGTCTATAATATCTACAATGTCTACGATATCTACAATGTCTACGATATCTACAATGTCTACGATATCTACAATGTCTACGGTCTGATCACACATCCTTGGTACTTCTCATTCCCGACTCAACAATTTATATAGAGTATAAAAATCACATAACCAATGACTAATCAATGAAATATAGTAAAGATCAGTATCGAAATGCAGACAATAAACTATACTCGCCTGTGGTCCTCTGCTGGTGAAATCGACAATCTGAACTACTCAAAGTGCCACAATAGTCAAAAACCCGTATAACAATCCCCGGATGCTGAAATAGACAATACCAATGATCTCAGAATAGTCAAATTAGCTAGGATTGCCTGTCCTTAAGTCCAATTCTGGACACAGGGGCAGAACGGTAATTTCGGGCAAAACGATGTCCGCCGTTGGACCCGCTTTGCACCGAAAAGCGTGCCAGAGTCAACGGTCTCTAAAGTCGTCAAACTACATGTCTACGGATCCAGTTTTCCGATACGAACCCAACCGTACGTCCAAAGTTGGATTCCGGTGGGCCGTGCACAAAATCGCCCGTTGAGTGGGACCGTGGGGCCCGCAAAACGACGATTTTATCAACGGTCTCAGAATCGGACCAAACTTGGCATACAGGACCAGAAAAATGATACGGTCCTGTTGGCGCAAGTTTCGTCTCAATCTGACGAGCGTGCACAAAGTAATTGAGAAATTTGCACAGAGGCCGATACGGGGAATTTCGACGGATACGCATCAAATTCGTCGCGCACACGCGACCAATTTGAATTCCGTCAAAGCCCACACGACCATGAAGCCGTTACGCAGTTTTCGATGCTTTCGGTTCGCGACCATGTCGTCCCGATTGGCGTGACGCATGTCGTGTGGAACAATTTTCTAATTTTTAAAAATAGATTTTTGGGAAGCTTCGGAATCCGATTGCTCGGCACGTAGTCGATGAAATCAAATTTCGCAAAAAGGGATTCAAAGCCCTACATGTTGTCAATAAACTCCTTCTAATAGGTTTTCGAAATTATGCATGGTTTGGAAGATAAATAAATGCGAAGTAGGCTATTTCAACTGTTTTCCGTCCTGTTTTTAAACAGGTTTTTCGGCAATTTTGGGTTCGATTTACGACGCGTACGACAGAGCTTAAATCGAAATAAATGAAGGGTTTAGGAGAGGGTCATGTGGGAACATACCAGATCGAACGGTTCGTGAAATGACCCATTATCCGCGACGAAAAATCGCTGCGAAGGTAGCCCTTTCGCAGTACTGCTGCTGTCATGCTTCGTGCGCGCGCGCGTACGCTCGCGCGCTCCGGCGAACGCCGCCGTCGAACCTCGACGTGCAGGCGTCGGGGATGGTCGCCCGACATCAGGAGGGACCCTGGGTGGTTGCACAGTGTCGGGAGTCGGCTAGGGTTTCTGTTTCGAAATACTCCTCTTCTAACTCTCGTTCTCTGATATTATATATAATCCGCTTGGTCGAACAGAGCAAGGGTGGAGGATCGGGCCTCTATTGTTTAACAGTAAACGAATAATATGCTCGGCCTGGGATTTGCTCTATTGGGGCTTGGGTTTGCTCAGCCGAGCATTGGCCCGAGGCTGGGAGCTTTCGGTTTCCCTTTTTGCAGGGAGCAGCTGCATGGGTTTTGCTGGGGTGTGGGCCGGGCTGGCTTTGGCCGGTCCGGGAAGCTATTGCTTCTCAGTCTTTTTTTTTTCATTTCTTTTTCTTATTCTATTACATATATATATATATATATATATATATATATATATATATATATATATAGATATATATATATATATACTATTTATATATACAAAATAATTATTCACATATTTATTTATATATACCCTTCATACATTTACACATACACGTACGCACCTATTTCTATATACCTCTATACTTTCAATAAGAAGGTATTAAATTTCCTCTTCTTAATACATTTATTTACACAAGTATACATGTCTCTATATATTCCTATATACGTATACATAAACTATATCTATTTATATAAACACACACATATATATTTACTTATATAACAAAATATCTAACAATCTAAATAAATATTTTATATAGAAACAGGCATCAATATATCTATTTATGTATATATATGTGTGTATATAATATATATACACATACCAAAAATATGAACAATAAATATTAAGTATTTGAAATTCAATCCTTGATTTTATATTTAATATCTGCAATAAAATAATAATAATAATAATAACAACTATGATAACAAATTGACTAAACCAATGTATCATGTATGCATCATAATATACTAAGTCTTTCTTTGGCCTGCCCACCCTTACTAATATTCTACAACACCCTTGGATATTAACAATACGTACAATTCACATATATCAAATTCTAGATATTATTTATAAAACCTAATAATCACTATTTAAATAATAAATACAATTATTCTAAAAAATTTCGGGAAGGGGAGCTACAGTTGATATAGCAAATAAGCCCCCTCACCAGTCAGTATTTGGCTTATTTTACCAGCGGAAGAGTGTGGAAGCTGAGGTTCGCCTACAGCCACCGCAGCCTCTTCACCAGCAGCCTCTGAGTTGAATATGATAGGCTCCTCCGCCCCAGCACCCCTGAGAGGGGATGCGACGAGATCGGTGTCGCCTTGTAAAAATTCAGCAATCTCGGAGACAGGCCCGAGAGAACCTTCGTCATCCCGGACTGGGGTCTCAGCAACTTGGGAGTCCTCAACCGCCGCTGAGAGAGCCCCCGCAGAGAGGACCGCGGCACACATGCCACTAATCAAAGCAGCAAGGGCCGGATCGACCTCAGGAGCGGCAGACGGTTCATGAGAGCCTGGTTCGTCAGACACCTAAAAAGAGAAATAATTAGGTGATATCTCCAACAAGAAGAAAACCACAACAAGGAGATGGCTCCAACTTAGTCTTACCTCCGGAACATCGTTAGCACCTTCACCCCTCCGTAATAAGCAGTCTACGTGGTCCCCGCAGCTCTCTACACGGAAAAGGCTACTCCCCCGCTAGTAGATTCACGTCTGCCTCGCTTACGCGAGGGGCCAGGCACGGCAGGCGGTGGTTCTACCCTTACCACCTCCGATACAGATGGTAACTGATCTACCACCTCATCTAATACGACCGATGGTTGATCCGTCATTATCTCATCTGCCATGATGGGCGGCTGATCCGCCGCTGCTTCACCACCAGAAGAGAGAATCCTCATCGTCCCGCTCGTTTTCCTCAACTATGTCAAAGGACTCGGAATCGGACGTGGGAACCCTATTCGCCCCTTTCTTCTTTGCCCTCGACACCGTAGCCTTCTCCGCCAAACGAGTGCCCACGATGAAGCTAGTCCTCGGGTCAAAATCGATAGGAGGCTGGTTGGCCGTAACATGGTATAGGTCGCCATATACAAGATTTCCCCTATCACGTTTGTCGCAGGAACTGAGAAACTAGTCTGAGTATGACAAGTGTCGTAGTAGCTCCATGCCCTAATACCATCAAGAATGCTACCCTCAAATCCCAGACAGGAACTGGGATGCCCAAGGAATAGTTGACTGTATCCGAATTGACGAGCAAACCTACTGGGTAAGTAGGGCTCCAGATACACAGTGTTCCGATAACGATAAACTAAATGCGCCGGGCGAATGTTACGCAGCCAGAAACGCATCTTCTCAGGTAAGAAATGAGGAGATCCAACGCCATCAACATGAATACTCCTCACTTCCTGGTCGGTAAAACGGGGAACGGACACGAAGAAACCATATCCGTCCACCCTCGCCAGCATCCTCCGACACGCCGGCATGGTACTATATTCCCAAGGCTGATGGTGATACCTGAAAAGAAAAGCGTCGTCGTCCGTAACGCCGTCTCCAGTCCCAGGCCTCATCAAAGACTGATAATGCAACAACAGCCACCCCAGCAGGTAATGATAAGGCAGCTCTATACGTTCAAAGTCCATCACCACGTCACGAGCAATGACTTTGGACGAGAAGGCACGGAGACCATGATGAATGCTGCACACCATAGCAGGAAGAAGAGCCAGCCTGACCCCAAAGGCCAACTTCACGGCAAGAAGAATAAAGTGACGGCTGATCCTCTCGATAGCACCTACCCCTCCTGAGACCACACAATTGCGCAGCCACACCATTAAAAAGCCTGCCAAGAGTGCCTTCTCCGACAGCCGCCGAGTACCATAATAAAAATAGCTGAAGGAGTCTCTCTGGCTCCCAAACTTGTCACCCTTAGATTTCGACCTCCTAGCAGTCGACACCAAGCTTTCTACTTCCTCAGGAGTTTGACGACCTCGGGAAGTAACACGGCCAGCAGCGCTAAATTTAAAAAGATAGGAGATCCAAGAGTTGGTATGGGGAGTGTCCCCTTCCGAGCTATCATTTTTCTTAATAGTCGTTTGATGACAGGTGCTATGATGACATAACAGTTCTTGGTACACAACAACGAAGCCTGGAATCGTCGATCTAGATCCTGGAACTCCTCGTTCGTTGGAGTGTATGCTTCGAAGGGCTCGTCTCCCCAGGGAAGCTGGGAAACAGCATACATTTCATAGAGAGCGAGCCCCATCTCCCCTACAGGTGTGAAGAAAGTTCCTGTCCGATGGTTATACATCTCCAGAAGGGCCATAAACAACGGTTTATTAATGGGCAATCCGTGGCTGGTACCCCGGATAGCATCATAAAGATTGACTTCTCGCAAAAATGCCTCATATTTTTGCAGAATCTACGAGGTCAGGTTAGCCCACGGGGGGATGGAGTGTAGCCAGCCCACCAGTGCCAATCTGCCGACAGGATAGGACCCTTTTCGAGCGAGCTGGCTCAGGAAGGTATCAGCCTGAAAAAAATGAGAAGTTGGGACCGGGGGTGTTGATGAAGGTACCCGGAGCTAACCCCATCACAGATCGACTGGCCGGATCCTTGATCGCGCGTACTAACCCAGTAGTTTTATTATAACGAATTTTACCCACGAACATCCCCTGTCTGGTTGGAGTGAGCGAGTCTGTCATTTGCCTGTCCAAAACAATAATGTTGAACCACGCAAAAGGGAAATGACGCTTCATAATGGGGATATGAATCGGCATTCCGTCCAGGTTAAAATCCCAACTCTCGGAAACATCCAGCCCTCGGGAGTTTTTCTATGATCAACGCATCCCCAAAGAGGAAGACCGGCCTCAAATGCTCCCCATTAAGCTTCCCGGAGCTCATCATATCACTAAGGAATTGGAAAGATTGAATCCGGATAGCATTTAGTCGCTCCAAAGGCTCATTAACAAGGAGCTGCTCTGACACTTGACGAACTAAATCGTTCCGTCGCACATCCATAGCAAGTTGATTCAAGCCAACCAGAAGTTCCCCCGCAGGATTTACTGGCAGAGTCACTGAGGAAAGACAAGAAAAAAGATTAGAAGATAGTCAAAACAAGAAGCATTGGAAAGATCATTTGAGTCTATGCGGCTCAGACCGACACAGCCTTATGCGGCTCAGAATCAGATAAGTCCATGCGGTTCTGTTCATCATAGCCTCATGCGGCTCAGATTCAGGTGAGACTACGCGGCTCAAAGACCACACAGACCCATGCGGCCCTGGACAGACAGACTCATGCGGTTCAAATTAAAGGCGCTTATGCGGTCCAGATTTATATGAGCTGATGCGGCTACAAGCAGATGAGCTTATGCGGTTCAAAAGTGAGCGACGCTTATGCGGCCCAAATCAAAAAGTACGTCCGGTTCAGATCGAGTATGACAAGCCCATGCGGCCCCCCTTGGGCGAAGTGCTTATGCGGTCATAACGATGAAACTCGTACATGCGGCTTGTGCATAAATTATACAACAGAGCCATGACAGTTAGGGTTCTAAGGCGATGCCCTTACCAGCAATAGGTGGGTGAACGTCGGAGTGAACAACGGCCAACGGAGGAGCGGTCGCGTTCGTCGCCGCAGAAGCGACCGCCTTGCCCTTCACAGCCTTAGAGGCGACAGCCTTCTTGGGAGCCATGGATGCTAAAGAGAAGAGAGGAGTTTGCAGCAAAAGACCGAGGATAAGAGAGAGTAAAAGAAATCTCTCCAAGCCAGGTACACTGCTATTTATAGGCAAAGAAGGGGGCGCTTTGATTTGCGTGCAAATATGATGACCGACTCTTTGGTCATCGAGGCAAATAACTCTTGGGATCCCGGCCCAAAAAGCGGCTCTTAAAGTCTAACAGCAAATCAAGAGCATTAAATGCAGAAGATTTACAAGGAATTCGCACACGTGGCAGGAAGATATGGCGAGAAGCTCATGCGGTCAAACAGTTCATACGGCCCACATACTTATGCGGCTGGGGCAACCATGCGGCTAGATAAGTACATGCGACTGGGATAGAATATATCCATACAGCTCTCACATAATCATGCTTCTTATTCAAAGTATTTCAATTTTGCAAATTGAAAACTTTGAAGGGGGTCTTGTAGAAGCATGAAAAAGAAGAGAAAAATGATCCATGCGGCCAAAGTGTCTCATGCGGCTCGGAAGTCTCAGGTGGCTCAAACATACAAGCAGCTCAAGTAAACTCTATGCGGGCAAAAGAGAGGCCACGTGGCCAACAGCTGTGCTTAAACGTCTAGACGCATTTAATGCTCTGACAACTGATGGCTCTGCCAAGCTGTCAGCCCTGACATAAAGTCGTCATAATGACTGACACGAAAAAGCACTATCGTCCTAGGAAATGAGGAAAATATTCACAAATGTGGCGCTGTCCACCAAACTTCGAGGCAAATCTATGCGGCAGAGAGACCCATGCGGCTCGGCCATGAAGATACCCATGCGGCTCGGCCATGAAGATACCCATGCGGCTCGGTCATGAAGACTCTCATGCGGCTCGGCCATAAAGACCCCCATGCGGCTCGGTCATGAATATATTCATGCGGCTCGGTCATGACAACCTTCATGCGGTTCGAAGTATAGAGACTCTTCATGCGGCTCGGTCATGAACTCTTTCATGCGGCTCGGTCATGACAACCCTCATGCGGCCCAAGCATCGACACTCCTCATGCGGCTCAACATTGACGACGGGACATGTATCCTAAGGTTAATCAAATCTTGGGCCAAATCCCAATAATCTGGGACACGTGGCAGAAGAATGAATTAAATTTATTCATTAAGATTTGCAGATGTCAGCAAGTCATCATGACGAAGATTTATTGCAATCAGCATTAATTGCTGATGGGATTTGTCATAATCCATGTTAATGGCCCAGATCTTTCACGTTCAAGACGAATGGTCCAGATTGGTTAATCATCAGGCCGCCGTCACTTGGAGAATGGACAATCATCCAAACCCTAATGATGTCCCCCACTCTTATAAATAGCAAGGTGCCATTCCCTTGCAATAGATATACAGATATATACACAGAGAGCTTCCCCCCTAATAATCAGAGAGAAAATACACAGAGAGAGAGAGAAGCCAGAAGAGCAACACGAGAAGAGCAAGAAGGGCATTTCTTCGTCAACGCCAAGCATCTCGTCACAGGAGCCAAGGCTACATCCGATCGTCCAAGGAGTAAGGCAGAGCTGCCGTCGCTTTTCCGAGCCTCTACCGTCACCCCCCAAAATTAAAAATAAACAATTGTACTTAGACTGCTGTACCTAGGTTTTTGTCCCTAGGCTTTCTTTGTACAAGCGAGTTTGTAACGTGAAGTAAAAGTCCAGTTCTCCGATAATTGTTCTGTTCTTTTATATTTCATGGCAAACAGCTACTAATTACCCGATTACTAGCTAAACCCAAAGTCCTAGCCTACAATCCACAGCCTAAGGCTTGGTAGGCTAACATGGACTAGCCCACGTTCCACGTCCGAACTTGGTAGGCAAAATAAAACTGAAATGGTCTTAGCGCGATACGAGAAAATAGGATAACTTATAATTCATTATAAACTTAGGATAATAATAAAAGTATTTTTATTTACAAATTATTTTTGACAAATCTTTTCTTTACGTAAAAGTAATATTCATAACTTATATAAATTCAAGAAAATGAGCATAAAATCTAATTAGGATAAAATCTCATATAGTATAGTTTCACAAAACCAATGATCCAACAAACATCAGCTTATACCTATAGTATATTATGATCGAAAATATACTTCATATGAAAATTCATGATTTTAAAGATACTAATAAATTTAGAAAAACAAAAATTGTTTAAAAGTTCGGGAAAACTCTAGAACTCGGTTAACGAAGGTTACAAATCTATCCTTCTTAAAAAAATTTCGTTCTCAAAATTTAAGACAGGCAGGATCAGCAGTGGGATCAAAACATAATGGAGAGGTTAGTAAATAACTTAGGCATGGTCAAAGAACGATGGCTTTGACACGATTAAGATAATCAATTCAAAGCCACTTGTGCACGACCAATGATTTTGGCATGATAGAATCGAAGTATGGACACTATTATATAGGCACGATTTAGAAATAAATTAAAGTCATTTATGCATGATCCCGGTCATGGCTAGTAAACCGAAGATAGAATTAAAATTCATGTATGGATGATCAGTAGAGTTTAGGCTTAATAAAAATCAGATTTTAAAGTCGCATATGCACGATTGAGAATCTCAGGATCAAAATTTTAGTTAGGCCACCGTGTGGAACATATGACACATAGCACATAGTAGTCGGATATTGCCATCCCCTAATAAAGGATGTTAAACTATATCCGCGGCAGCCAGCCTGCACGCTATGATTGATGTCTGGGAGGTGGCTAGTATAACACACGACCTCGGGATTCTGTTCCCACCCAATGCTTCTATCAATTTAAGTTACTTAGTTTAACCCTAAGTTGGTCTTGGAATCACATGCCATGGTCACATGGTCATCCTCCTAGATGTTGTACCTTGGTACGAGTACCCTAAGTATGAATCCACATCGGCTCATAGAGTCTCGAATCTGAATCCATCCTTAGTGTAATGCGTCAATCAAGTAATCATCACACCACGCCAATATTACTGAATGATTACTAAGATTGTGCCAGGAACATGAATGTACTGACAGTTAACATGTAGGATCACTTAGCGCGTAGATTAGCACCACAGTGCACACATAGAATTGTACATCAGTATATACATAGAATTGTGCCAACACTTATACAGGTAATCATGTCAGGAACATGGTCAAGCCAAGTAGGCGTATTGAAATCTCTTGGCACTTAGGTCACATAGGCATGTAGGAATATAAGGCGCATGTCACAATATACTAGGGTCAGGACAAGTTACCAAATCACTAAGGGATAATAGCCAAAATTATCTAAAATAATTCCAACAAAACATACATCAGGCAGACAGGCGCATAGAGTTACAGGTTCGGACAGAAATAACAGGCGCATGACATAGCTAGACGCCTAGCCATTAGCAGACACATAGCAATCATAGGTGATGACGCATAGCAATCGTAGGTGCATGATGTCCATAGGCGCATAACAACCATAGACGCATAGCAATCATAGACACATGATCCATAGGCGCATAGCAATCATAGACACATGATGTCCATAGGTGCATAGCAATCAAGCTGCACTTTCTGCACATACGCTGACAGGGTTCAAGCGGCAAGTTTTAATGGCCACTTGGCATTTCTATAGCATAGCCTACTGCACTTATGGAGGGTCGTTGTCACGACCCACACCCGGTGTAGGGGCACGAGTGCATGAGCGCCCAGCCTACGCCGCAGCCTCGGCGGTAGAATGCTATCTAGGTCTATCTAACTATCTAACAATTATAAGTATCAAAACATGTCGAGATAGTCAAATCTAAACGGAGGACAAGTAATGACAATATATCATACTCATTCACAACATTCTTAGAAAGACAAATGATACAAAATATAAAGGCAACAAGATATAAAAATATCCAAAAAAGTCTAACATGAAATATTATAAGTCCAGAAGGTCTAAAAGTCCACATTTCACAAACACCAGTCTCAAAATAATAAACATGCCAATAGTCAACAACTGAAGACAAAGTCCAGTACAAATCTAGCCTAATGAGTCGCTAACTAAGGGCCCTCTGCTGGGACTAGACCCTCCTGAACCAGAGTCTCCTAGTCTATACCTACTACATCTGGAGGGCCATAATAAAAGTAGGACACTCATCCTCTGTGCCGTCTGAAAAATATATCCAGTCAGGATTAGAGCGAAGTACATCTCATGATAACAGTTCCCAGTAAATGATAAGGTATATATAACAGTAAATAGAGAGAGTATATAAGAAGATGTACAGGAATGTAACAGGGTATGAGTAAATTATAAGTGAAAGTAAGAGCAGGTGAACATGATATATCATCTACAAGAGTCAGGAAATAAACTATCTAAGTGAGTGAGTACTAGTTTTCAATATGTGATCGGCTTGGGAACTTGCACAGGAATATATGGCCTGGTTAATCATACGTGCGGTATATGATTTACACTCACAGGAAAAAATAGACATGCACAGAAGGGTATGATCAATATCTACACTACTACTCCCCGTCCTCGACTGATCATGGATCCATTATGACACGTTAGACACGGATTCTCTGAGAAGGTAGTGAGCCTTCACAGGAATCGGTGTCTATAGAATGCACAAAAACAGGAACGGACCTGCACAGGATATACCAATATACAAGGATAATATCTTATGACGGGATCCAGATCTACCAATCCATGTAACCATTTGTAATACCCAGATCTCGTATTACGTATTTGGAATACGTATACGTATTTGACCTGTATGCATGTCTTCCTGCTTGATTTATTCTAGCATTTCATTGATTGGTTTATTCTTGGGTGTTCGGCTTGGCTTGGTTTGCTTTGGTTCATCATGAACCAAGGGTGAACCCTCCTACCTACCACCACCCTCTTTACTTATAACCCCTCCTCTTTCTCTCTCTTTATTATTCTTCTTCTTCTCCACATTTACTTCTACACCTACCAGGAAGGAGAGAGAGAGAGAGCTTAGGCAAGTGCAAACTTGCTTCATGATGGATCTCATGTTTTATTGTTCCATTCTCTTCCTTAGTAGATTCTAAGCCTCTTTAGAACTGGAAGTTTTCGGTTTTGATGGTTATATTTTGTAGATCTAAGTTTTAAGTTCCTTCTTATTTAGTTTTCTTGGTTTTGATCTCTAAAACTTGGTTATTTTTGAAAACTAATGTTCTATGTTGTAGAATTCAATTTCATTCAGTTTGGCTTTTGTTTCGCTTGATTTCGACTCCGGATGAGTAAGTTATGGCCATTACAAGTTTTCGGAACTTTCATGGCTGAACTTGCTGTTTGGGGACGATGAACCTCATGCGCCCGGAGGCCATGCGCCGGAGGCCATGCGCCGTGAAGTCCCGGCAAACGCATTCCTTAACTCCGAGCGTGTCATGCGCGTAGGTTTCTTACGCGCATGTATTGAAGACGCAACGTGAGTTTCTCATGCGCCGATTCGTGCAGGAATCTCATGCGCCGATTTGTGCAGGAATCCCATGCGCAGATTGGTGCAGGAATTCCATGTGCCGATTCGTGCAGGAATCCCATGCGCCGATTCGTGCAGGAATCTCATGCGCTGATTCGTGCAGGAATCTCATGCGCCGATTTGTGCAGGAATCCCATGCGCCGATTGGTGCAGGAATCCCATGCGCCGATTGGTGCAGGAATCCCATGCGCCGATTGGTGCAGGAATCCCATGCGCCGATTCGTGCAGGAATCTCATGCGCCGATTCGTACAGGAATCTCATGCGCCGATTCGTGCAGGAATCTCATGCGCCGATTCGTGCAGGAATCCCATGCGCCGATTCGTGCAGGAATTTACTGTTTTTTGCCTGTTTAAGTTGTTTGTAGCTAGAATCTTGAAAACTCAAAACATGAAAGTTGTAGATCCTTTTTTGGCTTCAAGAATATGTCCCTAGTTATTTTATGCAAGTTTCTCTCATTCATGGTAATGTAAGGATAGAACACGATAGTGGCCTGTTAAGGCGCACTCTTGACAAGTACCAGGTGGACATGACATGACCAGATAGTGACCCGCCGTGGTGCACTCCTGACATGATAACTTGACCTGACAATTTGACATGATAACTTGACCTGACAATTTGACATGATAACTTGACATGGTAATTCTTGATAGTGGCCCGCCGTGGCGCACTCTTGACAATAAACCTGACATGATATTTCTCGAACTGCTGTTGCGACGGCTAGCATGATATGACTTGATAAGTATGAATAACCTGGACACCGTGGACGATTGTGCTTGTGCATTAAACCAGTCTTGTCTTGCATCATGCTTAGGATGGGACCCCTGAGTTCCACGGTCAGGAGTACCTACTGAAATGGACTAAGGCTAATAACTAGATTAACAGTAGTCATGAAGAGATTTTCCTGCTACAGGCAATCCCGTTATCTGGGCGCTCTAGGACTTGTAGCCTGCCGACGAGTAGGGCACATTTCCACACACTGCCACGTGTTGCACCCCCTGACATGATATTTCGACCTGGATAACCTGGATGGTCTGCAGGGTTGTGGTTATGGAATATCTCATTGCATCTTGCTAGTAATTAGGCCTGTGATAACCCTAGTTAGTTAAGTATCAAGCCGTACTTATTGCTTGGCCGTGAATGATTGAATGGAGTCTAACCCTGTCTATTCTTTGCCTCGATCCTGTACAAGATTGTACATGACATGATTACTTGTTTTTGCTTTTTAACAATAAAGATCAGGGAACCAGTTCTGTTCAGGCGAAGGGTTACAACCCCGGTCCTGTGTTTGGTTTACGGGTTGTAACCTGGCTCCCGGAGCAGTTCTGTGTTCTCTCTTCGTTTATTGTCTTGTTATACCCCATGACATGCTCGACATGCTTTACCTTACGTCAAGATCGTGATTATTTACACTAGCCTTATTGATAAATGGTGGGGATACCAAGTTCCGTTCAGATGAAGAGTTACAACCCCGGTCCTTGTTTGGTTTACGGGTTGTAACTTGGTTATCTGAATAGTCCCATGGTTATCACATCGTATATCACCGGTCATGCTTTTCCTTAATTACTGTCTTTTATTATGTAATCTTATTCTTGTGCTAATTGCTGGTTTTAGTTCCTAAGTGAAGCCTCCTTTGTGGCACTTGCTCTTTCTGGGGTCTGACCCAGCTGGTTTTGTATGGCCAGATACCGGAGCAGCTCCAGAGGATCTACCGATTTTCCTGCCAGATGGTGACCACTAGAAGGAATCCTGGCAACGAGTGGGTTATTTTTGGCTCTCCCACTTTATTGTAAAAATATTCTTTTGAGGCGTTTAGCCGACGAGCACCTGTTTAGCTCGTATTGCATTACTTGCTGTCTGCCTACGGGCTGTAACATGGTTGGCAACCTAGGGTTGATCATGCATGACCAAACTCTTGCTAGTCCTCACATTTTGTAACGACTAGCTTCATGATCAGCTGAATATGTAATGTTTGGGATGCCTTACTATTGTATATTTGGTGATCTTACATCTTGTAACATTTACTTACTTGTTTGTGATTGAGACACTAGGCTTGTTTTTGACCTTAAGATGTTGGCTTGTAGATAAACCCTCATATATCTAGACAGCCGTGACCGTATAGTGAGATGGATTCTATTTCATTATACGTAGCTGGCTATGTCTGCCCCCGCTCTCCAGTATTCTGGTTCTGGGGCGTGACATGGTTTTAGGGTGGCCCATGCAGGTCTTGTAAATCAAGATATGTGAGGGTTTTCCGAATAGATGTCTCAATCAGTACTCGCCCTTGATCTCTACTCGTATCCTCTTGATCCCTGAAAATCTTAACCTGATCACATGCTTGTAATCGTTGATCTGTCCTGGTCCTTCCTTATTGTTCCCATGTCGTCTTCTTCAGCGGCATTGTTCCTGGACCTGCCGATCAGCAAGGCGGATCACCTCCCGCGGACCAGCAGCAACCTGGAGATCAAGCCCAGCACTCAGGAGCAGCCTCCCGAGTCGTACCTACTGGAGGAGAGCTGCCAGTTCAGCCAGTCCAGCCTGCAGAGCCTGATGATGGCACTTTGGTGGGTCTCATCAGATCATTGTTAGCTTCCCAGGATCGTAGAGGAGATGCCTTGTACCAGGCAGTGGAAGATGCCTGAACAGAGGCGGTCATCCAAGGAACAGTGCAGCGAACAGTTTCAAGCGCCTGAACCCTCCCTTCTTCGACGGCAGTGAAGATGCTATCGCTGCTGATGCGTGGCTCCAGGATACTGAAGTCATTCTAGAGGCAGCCAAGACCCCGAAAGACGAGAAGGTGGCCGTGGTGCGTCTACAGTTATTGGATCTTGCCCACAGCTGGTGGACAGCACAGGCCGTTGGATTAGTGGCACCCATTGCTTGGGCAGTATTTCGTGAGAGATTCCAGACGAAGTACTTCGATGCGGTGGCTCGGTACGATCTACAGACCAAGTTCACCAACCTGAAGCAAGGAGGCAGAACGGTCGACGGGTATGCGGCCGAGTTTTCCAGGCTTAGTCGGTTTGCTCCCACTTTGGTGGCAACCGAGTTCGACAGAGCCCAGCGATTCCAGCAGGGGCTCCATCTCGAGATTTTATTGGCAGTGGAGCAGTTTGAGCATCAAACCTTCGATGCAGTATTAAGAGCAGCTAGGAGGCACGAGTATACCTCCCACAGGATAGTGGACAGGACCGGAGGTCGGAAGCGATCTCACGGCCAGATGACCCAGTCTTCAGCACCAGCCCCGGCAGTCAGGGCTTTGACAATTGGAACTCCGAGGCAGGCGGCTTCAGTGACGTCGGTCACGTCTCCTCAGCAGCAGAAGCAGAAGCAGTCTTCCACAATGGGCTGCACTCATTGTGGGAAGCCAGGACACATTGTTTCGGAGTGTCGCAGAGCTCAGGGATTATGTTTAGCTTGTGGAGCACCGGACCACAAGATAGGGTCCTGTCCGAATAGGGCCAGTTCGTCATCGGCCCAGACTAGTCCCTCGGTAAGGGGACCAGCACACAGCACCAGTACAACAGCAGTACCAGCCTCCGAGGCCATTGCCGCCTCAGACCCAAGTATTCCAGCAGCAAGGACCCCAACAGTATGCCCTGGTCCAAGCTCAGATTCAGAACCGGCAGAGAGGTTCCTAGCAGGATATCTTTCCTCTTTCTCGTACCTTCGATTTCCTTGCTTACATACATGATTGCATGATTGATTGCTTAGTATAGCTTGCCTGAGATTAGTATAGCTTGTTCTTGTCCCTCTAGCCTCTTAATTAATTTCGAGGACGGAATTCTTTTAAGGTGGGTAGAGTTGTAATACCCAGATCTCGTATTACGTATTTGGAATACGTATACGTAATTTGACCTGTATTGCATGTCTTCCTGCTTGATTTATTCTAGCATTTCATTGATTGGTTTATTCTTGGTTGGTTCTTGGCTTGGTTTGCTTTGGTTCATCATGAACCAAGGGTGAACCCTCCTACCTACCCCACCCTCTTTACTTATAACCCCTCCTCTTTCTCTCTCTTCATTATTCTTCTTCTTCTCCACATTTACTTCTACACCTACCAGGAAGGAGAGAGAGAGAGAGAGAGCTTAGGCAAGTGCAAACTTGCTTCATGATGGATCTCATGTTTTATTGTTCCATTCTCTTCCTTACTAGATTCTAAGCCTCTTTAGAACTGGAAGTTTTCGGTTTTGATGGTTATATTTTTGTAGATCTAAGTTTTAAGTTCCTTCTTATTTAGTTTTCTTGGTTTTGATCTCTAAAACTTGGTTATTTTTGAAAACTAATGGTTCTATGTTGTAGAGAATTCAATTTCATTCAGTTTTGGCTTTTGTTTCGCTTGATTTCGACTCCGGATGAGTAAGTTATGGCCAATACAAGTTTTCGGAACTTTCATGGCTGAACTTGCTGTTTGGGGACGATGAACCTCATGCGCCCGGGGCCATGCGCCGGGAGGCCATGCGCCGTGAAGTCCCGACAACGCATTCCTTAACTCCGAGCGTGTCATGCGCGTAGGTTTCTTACGCGCATGTATTGAAGACGCAACGTGAGTTTCTCATGCGCCGATTTGTGCAGGAATCTCATGCGCCGATTTGTGCAGGAATCCCATGTGCCGATTGGTGCAGGAATCCCATGCGCCGATTCGTGCAGGAATCCCATGCGCCGATTCGTGCAGAAATCTCATGCGCCGATTCGTGCAGGAATCTCATGCGCCGATTCGTGCAGGAATCTCATGCGCCGATTTGTGCAGAAATCCCATGCACCGATTGGTGCAGGAATCCCATGCGCCGATTGGTGCAGGAATCCCATGCGCCGATTGGTGCAGGAATCCCATGCGCCGATTCGTACAGGAATCTCATGCGCCGATTCGTACAGGAATCTCATGCGCCGATTCGTGCAGGAATCTCATACGCCGATTCGTGCAGGAATCCCATGCGCCGATTCGTGCAGAAATTTACTGTTTTTGCCTGTTTAAGTTGTTTTGTAGCTAGAATCTTGAAAAACTCAAAACATGAAAGTTGCAGATCTTTTCTTGGCTTCAAGAATATGTCCCTAGTTATTTTATGCAAGTTTCTCTCATTCATGGTAATGTAAGGATAGAACACGATAGTGGCCTGTTAAGGTGCACTCTTGACAAGTACCAGGTGGACATGACATGACCAGATAGTGACCCGCCGTGGTGCACTCCTGACATGATAACTTGACCTGACAATTTGACATGATAACTTGACCTGACAATTTGACATGATAACTTGACATGGTAATTCTTGATAGTGGCCCGCCGTGGCGCACTCTTGACAAATAAACCTGACATGATATTTCTCGAACTGCTGTTGCGACAGCTAGCATGATATGACTTGATAAGTATGAATAACCTGGACACCGTGGACGATTGTGCTTGTGCATTAAACCAGTCTTGTCTTGCATCATGCTTAGGATGGGACCCCTGAGTTCCACGGTCAGGAGTACCTACTGAAATGGACTAAGGCTAATAACTAGATTAACACAGTAGTCATGAAGAGATTTTCCCGCTACAGGCAATCCCGTTATCTGGGCGCTCTAGGACTTGTAGCCTGCCGACGAGTAGGGCACATTTCCAGCACACTGCCACGTGTTGCACCCCCTGACATGATATTTCGACCTGGATAACCTGGATGGTCTGCAGGGCTTGTGGTTGTGGAATATCTCATTGCATCTTGCTAGTAATTAGGCCTGTGATAACCCTAGTTAGTTAAAGTATCAAGCCGTACTTATTGCTTGGCCGTGAATGATTGAATGGAGTCTA
>JANAVB010028250.1:27500-64377 GCA_029216955.1 Iris pallida
TAATAAGCCCTCCTGATTAGTCATAAAGGTTTATTTTAGGAATGTGTTAAATTAGGAAGGGTTTCATCAACTAAATAAGGGTTTTTCCTACTCATTGCTCTCTAAATAAATAGGTATAACATGACTAACTAATGGGTTCACTAATGGTGTCATGACAAGTCTAGTTGGGTCCATTTAGGTTCACTAACAACTAGTCTAACTAGTGGCTAACAACTAACTATATCATATTTAATTACATGAAACAATATCAATTATGGAAAAATAAAATAAGGTCATTACAATTAATCATGAAATAAAAAAAAAAATTGGTGCAAAATAGGAAAAGACAAAAATACTCTTATTCTGGAAAAGTGGTAGTTACAGTCGTCGTCCCAAACAACAAGTCTGCCATGGAAGTTTCAAAAACTTCCAATGGCCATAACTTGTGTTATGGGACTCTAATAAAAGCCAAAATTGCATAAAATCAAATTTTCTACCACATGGAACAACTATTTTTCAAAAACAAGCGCTTTTAGGACATCATTTCCACCAAAACTCCAAAAACCCTAACATTCAAACTTAGATCTACACTAAACTAGCCATCAAATCCAAAAACTCCAAGAACTAAACATGTAGAGAAGGTTTAGATATATATAGACTAATAAATGTATAGAACTCAAGAAAAACAAAATAGAAAGTGATCTCTCCATTAGTACAAGATGTACTTGCATATGGGTTGGTTGGAGGGAGTAAATTAGAGTGAATAAGGAGAGAGAATGGAATATTATTTATATGGAGGTGGGGGTGGTTTCACTAAACCCTAACCCTAACCATACTAATATTTTTACATGTTATGCTATATTATAGAATAATTCGAATCACAACATGGTCCAATTATTTCATCATCGATGCAATGAACCACACCTACACTAGACAAGGACAAGGGGTGGCACACTTCTCCGCGACGAGATATTGTTCCATACTATGATCAGGTATAAATACAGGGTATATGTGCTCATATTATAAATACCATATACATATACAGGAGTAGTGCAAAAAAATACGTATACCGAAAATGGGGAGTGACACAGATCATCATCAAGAAAGAGATCGAAAGCGATTCAGAAGAATATCATATCATCAACTGATCAGATCCACCAAATCAACCTCATCACTGAGGTTACCAGATACACATGAGAGAATCATAGAGAGTACTTCGAGAAGCTATTAAATATCAGATCGTCAACGGAGTAAATGGGTCATTAAAACACCCGATCTCCATTGGCACACTTCTCCATAATCTATTTTTGTACTAGCAAATCCTTACTGCTAGGGCTTTATTGTACTGTTCAAAATTGCAATATATAAAGAAAAGGAAAAGAGTCTTGTCTCAACCTATCTCTTCTTCCCTCATCCCTCTAAAAGATACATATCATCCTAAATAATCTTTCTTCCCGCGATGGCGACACATCATCTACATTATATCTTTCAAAATTTTCCAAACCTTTGAAATAATCAACCATAATCCGACTCTCTTGTCATGCACAACTCGAAAAGACTCTTCTAAATACGACTTCAATTCCAATAATATCATTTCAAATCCGACCAAATATAATTTGCTTTCATTCCATCCTCGAGAACCATTTGATTTCATTAAAACACGAGTTCATTTCAGTCATCAACTTTTTCCTTATACTAGAAAATCCAATCTAACATATCTGATTCATTCTTCCAATCAATTGACAATTTTTTCGATCAATCCTCACGACATCAATGTCAACGTTTCCAAGTATCCAACCTATGCAAATTCAATATGTTTACCTCGAACCCGACTGATCAAAATTCAAATCCATTCCACTTCATCGATCATACCTTCATCAATATTTTCCTCGAGCATACAATTTCAAAAAAATACTCTTCACATCCCGATCCTTTCTTTAGTCTTATTTGAATTAAGCACACCACTTGAGTTGGACCGTGCACATATTTAAGGCGTCCCAGAATATATTTATTTTAGCCAAGCCTCATGCTAGAGAATCTAAACAAAACCAACAGATGCAATTTCCATCCTCAAGAACTAACTTGACTTCTTCAAAACACAAGTTCGTCTTTAATCGTCAACTTTCTTCCATGTTTAAAAATTTGATTCCACATAATTGAATTATCGTATCCACCAAATGCCAATATCCAATCCTATCAATCATCAACTCTTCAAAATCACTTCGTCTAATTCCATGTCTCAAATCTTCAACTAGCTACCACCACCTCTATCAATCATCAACTCTTCAAAATCACTTCGTCTAAAGCCATTCTCAACTCTTTAAAATCGCTTCCAGTTAAATATCTAGGTTTGTCGCTCTCTATTAACTATGCCATATTGTGAGGGCATCCTTAACTACACTCAAGCTAGACTAGCAGGTTGGCACACACGTTTTGTCCTTTAGAGGGCGTATTGAGCTTATTAGAGCGGTCATCTCAGCTATTGCGCTGTACTGGCTTCAGGCTATCAGGTTACCTAAAGGAAACATAAAAAAGATAGAAAGTATATGTGCAAATTTTCTATGGAAATGAGGGATACATGCTATAAGCTGGGAAATGAGGGATACATGCTATAAGCTGGCGTCAGGGACCTGAGGTGTTGACCTCAGGTCCCTGACGCTCCTTAGAGATACTGTCTCTTACAAAATATTATGGAGATCCATCACGAGAAAATCTTTATGGGCTAAATGGATTAAAGGGAGGTACTTCACTAGCAGTGACTTTTGGTTTGCCAAGACTAATAACAACTACTCGGTTACTGCTAAGTTGATCATGGGATTGAGAAGTGCGGCCAAACCTAGACTTACTAGAGTCATCTACTCCGGGAATCAAACTAGTCTATGGCACGATCCTTGGATTAACCACATCAGTCTGATTGATAGAGAGCTAGCATGTCTATGAGCTATGCAGTTCCACTTAATCTGTTAGCTGCCTTATCAAGGAGGGAGAATGGGACTTCCAAGGCCGCTTGATAGAGGCGGCACATGCTGTGGATATTTGGGCGGTGGAAATCAACAAGAGGGGTACGAAAGACCACTAGGTTTGGGAGGACATAAAAAGGGAGAGTTTACATTTCGAACGGTTTTAAACCAAATCAGGATCAGAGCGGCCGAGGTTGATTGGGTGGATCTGGTTTGGATCAAAGGAGGGCGGTCAAGATCTCGTCATGTCTCTATAAAATGATTCGCAACCGTATGCTTAATAGAGACTGTCTGAGCAGATTTGGGTGGACTGTACGGATAAGTTGTATTGCTTGTGGGCAAATGGATGAGTTAAGATCATCTATTCTTCTACTGTGACTTTGTTTGGGAGATCTGGAGTCAACAAAGCATGTGTCTGGGATACCTATCACTCATAATAGGGATCTTACTTCGGGAATGAATGAAGTAAAAGCTCAAAGAAGGAAAAGGAGAGGGAGCATACGTGCGGATACGTCTGATCTTCGGAGTTGTTGTTTGGCATGTTTGGCGTGAGCATCGTCGTATCTTTGAGGGCCTTGCTTTTAGTATACACGTTGTAGATAATTTATTTTGGGTTTGGACGGAAGTTTTGTTTGGTAATACTTGTTATATATATATATATATATATATATATATATATATATATATATATATATATATATATGTATATATATATATAATATATATATATATATATATATATATGGGAGCGGATCAAAAGCCCCCCTTAGAAAGCCCCCCAAAAACCCCCCTCACTCTAATTCGTAATATTAATGTTAATATTAATGTTAATATTAATATTAATGTTAATGTTAATGTTAATATTAATGTTAATATTAATGTTAATGTTAATTTTTTTTAATTTTTTTATATTAATGTTAATTTTAATGTTAATATTAATGTTAATGTTAATGTTAATGTTAATGTTAATACTAATTTTAATGTTAAGTTTAATGTTAATTTTAGTATTTAATGTTAATATTAATATTAATATTAACATTAACATTAATATTAACATTAATATTAACATTAAATTACGGATTAGAGTGAGGGGGGTTTTTGGGGGGCTTTCTAAGGGGGGCTTTTGATCCGCTTCCATATATATATATATATATATATATTTTTTTTTTTTTTGGGTGTCCGCGCATCCCCCATCCACCCCGTGGCCACTGCCACCCAGCCGGGTGGATGCGGGAGGGGGGGCTCGATCCCGGGTCTCCCCGCCGAGAGCCCCCCCTCGTGCCACTCGCGCTACGCGCCGGACATATATATATATATATATATAATATATATATATATATATATATATTTGAAGTCTACATAATATATATATATATATATTATATATAATATATATATATATATATATATATATAATATATATAAATATATATATATATAAAATTAATAATGTTATATATATATTAATAAAAAAAGTCTACATAATATAACATTAGATTTGAGTACCTTCTTCTATTAGATTTGAGTACCCATTCTTCTATCTCATTTTACAACAAAAACAAGGAGAGACGAAACCAGGGGCGTTGGATCGTTGGGTCCGACTAGCTCTCATTCCCGGTTTTAATAGAAAAGAAAAAAAGGGTCCGGCTATTGACACCCATGACTTACTTAGGACACCCCAATTACTAAGTACACCCCATATAGTTAATAAAACTTACAAAATACTAAGTACACCCCACTATTTGATAGAAATACCCTTATTCCCAGGCTTTCTAAGCACACCCCACTCTCCTCTCTTCCCAAACCAACAATCCTAAGTACACCCCATTGTTCATCTACATAAAACCGTTAAAACTCCAAAAATTTCATTCTTCCTCACAGTTCCCTCCTCTCTCCACTCTAATCGACCCCCCCATCCCGTTCGACCCACAACAGTTCGACAAGGAGGACGTTTCAGATTGTTCGATCGTTACAATGGTGGGCCAATCCGAAGACCGATCCCAAGATCAATCCCAATTCTAATCCCAATCCTAAGATCAATTTGGTGATTTTTTCAAATTAGATCTCCCCATTACTTCGAATTGAGTATTTCTTTCGTTTAGGATCACTGATTTAGGGTTTCGAAAACCTTCATTTTCTTGTGCGTTCGTCTTCGGTTGCAGTTTTTTTGGGTATTCGTTGTTCTGCCCGAGCCTGGTTGGTCGGGCAACAAATCGTACGTTCGACACCAAGCAGTCGAACAGTTATGAAGATGTTCGACAATCATATATCGAGCAACAACGGCTTGTTCGATCCTACTTAATCGAATAACCTATTGTTCTGTTCGACCTGTATATCAAACAATAAGTATCTGTTCAACCAGTTTTGGTCGAGAAGTTCATTTTAACTGTATAGATTATTTATTCTTGCTATTTCATTCAATTTAGCAGGAATGACATATATGAGGAGACGACCACCTACAGCTTCTAATAAGAGGCGTCGGTTAGAAGAGTTGGCAGCAGCACGTAGCAGTCGTCAAGAAGGAGCAACAATTGCTCCGATTCAAATGCGAGAACAATATGCTGCAGAAGAAGAGGCAGCTACACGTACTAGTCCAACAGTTGCTGCGAGTCAAATTAGCGAGCAACGTACTAGAAAAGAACCCAAGCATATTTTGAACATACAAGTTGAGGAAGAAGAGGAGGCTGTACGTACCAGTCTCCAAGAAGCAGAGCAATGTGTTGAGAAAGAAGAGGAAGAAGAGGAAGCATGTGCTGAAAAGAAGAGGAAGCACGTGATGAGGAAGTTGAGGAAGAAGAAGGTGATGACGATGATATATTGACGGGCCCTTGTCCCGGTGGACCTAAGGATCCCCGACTTATCCCAAGTTTCAAGACTCATGTGGCGTTCCAGATTTGGAATGGGATTGAGAGGCCCTTATTGAGGTGTTGGTGCCACACGACCAAGATGGAGACATAGAAGTTTGGTAAAGGGGGTAATGATTTTACGTTGTTGATTCATCGTTCCAAAATTCTAGACTTGAGATAGATTCCGTATAAGACGTCGAACAAAAATCTAATTTGCGTATTTGTTGAGCGTTGGCAACCGGAGACCAACTCATTCCATATGCCATTTGGTAAGATGACAATTACGCTGGATGACGTATTTTGTCTTACAGGACTCCCGGTTAGTGGATTACCTGTAGTTGCACCAGAGTCGGCAAGGGGACTGGAGGCCCCTAAGAAAATGATTAGTAGATTATTGGAGGTGACAGAAAGGGAGGCAGTCGATGCTTTTCAGGGCCAGAGAGGTAGCTCGGTCCGGTTGGAGTGGCTCCGTTCACGATTTAGTGGAGATGTCACTAGTAGGAATGAGAGAAAAAAAAGATGTGCAGCCCGTGCATATTTATGGTTCGTGCTTGGATGCACAATTTTTGCAGACAAGAGTTGCACACGTGTGGACACAAAAATTTTCAGTCTTCTGGAGACGGTCAACCGCGTCCATGAGTATGCATGGGGAGCAGTTGCTCTAGCATACTTATATCAACAGCTTGGATTAGCATTTCGGAGTGGGGTGCGACAAATATGTGGATATCTGACTTTACTGGAGGTAGCTATCTCTCCTTCTCATATGCATGTTTTTTATGTTATTATATGCTCGATATTTATGTTATGTTTATATGTCATATATGTTTTTTAGGCCTGGATATACGAGTATTTTCCCTTCACAAGGCCAACCCATAATGTCAATTATAAGTTGGGCGATCCACTGCTTTGAGGTGGGCCAATAGATCCCATTCTGCAGGAACTGCTGACCGGGTCTTGGCCTTGAGGGAGGTTTTGGACAATCTACACTTACATAGTCTGAGTGTTATTACATTCATTTACACCATTTATTTATGTGTTCTATGTATTACTAATTATGCCACTTTTATGATGTAGGTCAATTGGACACCCTATAATGGGATGAGGGACTCTTATCCTCGGGACAATGTCACTTTCTACCACGGATGCATACGTGCATTTGACTGTGTAGAGCCGTATCATCCCGATCGCGTGCTTCGACAATTTGGCTTACTCCAGAAGATACCTAATTTTCCTTTGATTCCAATATTGTCCGTCGGGAAAATACGGGCCAGAAGTACAACCTGACGTGGGATGTTTTGGGAGGCTACTTCCGATTCTGGAGCAGCCATGTACTATCGATCGAAGCCCGTGGGAGAGCTGCAAACCCCGCATGGGGTGTTCGGACGATTACATGGATTGGTATAGGACGTTTTCACATCCTATCATCCAGGATCCAGAGGACATCTCTATCGCCATCGACACTACATCTACCCAGGCAGGCCCACAACTATGGAAAATGGTCGAAATGCTTTGGGGTATTTAGAGCCGTCTACCAGCAATGGGTAGAGAATGAAGAGGGACTAGACACATCAATATTAGTCCCAGCTTTAGTCGGCGCCTATCGTGCTTTGAAGATCGTGCCTGAAGAACCACCAGAATCTTCGAAGGGGCGTCTACTAGTAGGAGTCGAAGGCATCGAAGATTGTAGATTTATGTAGTCCCTCGTGATTTTGAACTTTGAATTTTGTCAGTGTCATTTTGTCTACTAAATTGTGACTATGAACTCTGTTATGAACTTTTTCAGTGTCATTCAATGTTACGATGACTGTGAACTTTGTCAGTGTCATTCAATCTTATGATAACCGTGCTCATGTTATGAACTCTGTTAATAAATCATGAATATGAATCGTGACTATGAAGTTTGAACTCAGGTTCTTTGTATTTTTTGCTCAAAATTGCGCTGCTCGACCATTACAGGTCGAACAGACTTCTTCTGTTCGGCCGTTACAGGTCGAACATATGTTGCAACGTCCGACCTGAGGTGGTCGAACAAGAGAGTAATGTTCGACCTGTAATGGTCGAACAGAAGGAGTTTGCTCGACCTGTAATGGTCGAGCAGTGCAATTTTGAGAAAAAATGCAGAGTAGTGTTCATATTCACAATTCATAATAAAATACAATGAACATTTTATACTACCAATACATTTCTTCTCATAATACCAGTACATTGAACTTCTCATAGTACATTGAACTTCTCATAATAAGTACAACATCTCATAATAAGTACAATTTCTGATAACAAAAATCATAATTAACATACAAGTCTTACGAGGCTTCCCAACACACATTTAAATTACAATAGGACTAATCGTCCAAACTAATCGGATCACCATCAACATATGAGCTTTTGGAGGGAACAGTTTCACGATACTTTTCAATCCGTTGTTTATAAATTTTGCCCCAACCAGCACATGGAAGACGCAAAATAAACCATCTGTGGATAATGGGTGGTAGTGGTGCGTCTGTGGCCAAATTTACCTGCATACAAATAATAACTTGTCACTATAATCGTGCATGTGAACGATGAAATGATACAACCTTAAGCTTACATTAGAAAATAACTTTACCACAATGAAATGATTGGTATCAACAGATTCCATGCATACAAGCCGAGGGTTGGTTGGAACTTCTATCCTCATAGGTAGAAACATAACGTTGATATCATCGTGCATATGCATGTGAACGATGGCCATGTTGTAGGCCGACGCCGACAAGTAGTACATATCGAAAAATGACCATCAGTACTTGTGGTCATAAATCGGTGCTACGAAGCAATTCAAAGATTCAAGTACATCTTTTGGAGACCCCTTAATCAAGTTACATCTACCGTATAAATCTTCCTAGAGTGTGATCTCTTGGATGAGGTCACTACGAACTTTTGGCCAAGATTCCTCCCCCAACCCTAGTGCATGGGCTATGCATCGAAAACCACAATGTCCATCCCCTAGTACATTTTTTGTACTCAACACATACGGATGATGTTGAGGTGGAACTTGTCCTATATATGCAATATCGGTGGCATTGTGTGATGACTTCCGTCGAACATTTTGCTTTCCCCTTCGGATGGTAGTGAACATTGGTTTTGCCGAAGGAGGTCCATCGAGCATTATAGTTTTCTCCAAAGGTGAACAACTATCATGAGCAGACTCAACAATTTCAAATTTGCTTGGTTCACGTTTCGTCGAATTTGAAGTGCGGATTTTCGTTTTACTTGGCCTACCACGAGGTCGTATGTAGCCCACTAGTTCAAGCAGTGAAGATGTCGAAGGAACTGATATCTCCCGAAGTCTTTTCGGCATCAACAACCTTTGTGAATCGGTAGCCGCATCGAACATATGATTAATAGTTCCCATGGTCTCCACCCAACGGCTTCGGACATTTGTATCAGCTACACTGTCCATTTTGGAGAGTTCATAATCCAACTTCGTCCAAAATCTATCAACCATATCTAACTGGATAATCTGACCATCCTGTTTCAACTCTGCAAGTTCATGTGCACAAGGCAACCCGTAAGTCCTCCTCAACACACAACCACAAAGGAGGGGATCTACACCGGTATTATCTATACCCTTCATCTCCTCGAAAATCCTACCAAGTGCATGATGAGACACCAATCCACGAATATTCTTAATAGAGGAGAACTATAACGATGTGGTGCCACATTAAGGCTCATCTCAAATGAGGCCTTAATTTGGTTGTGTTGCAAATTATGTATCCTGCTCCATGAGATATCAAAATTTAATTGACTAGTGCCCAACTATTTTTTCAATTTTGCATGTGCACTCTCCTCCATGTGAGTATGAAATTCATACAGTCAAAATCGTACATTATAACGTAATTAACATATATATATGCAAAATATTGTTTAAAGACACGTACCTGCTACTTACCGTGTTCTCAAAATGCATCACATTGTTAGTCCAATACGAAACAAATCTTTCTTTAATGGCTCAATCCAATTCTTAATGGCATAATTAACCTTTTTGGATAATCGTGGAAATCTTGTTCCAATCTTCTAAGTAACTCATTAAATCTTGGTTGATCTTCGGCAAGAACCAACGAATTCCTGAGTTGTTAAAGAATCCCACTTCTCCTTAGTACGAACAACTTCTTGCAGTTGGCCAATATATCTGGTAATATGCCATCGACATAGCAAGTATGTGGAGCTGGGGAACGTAACGCTTATAGCATTCATAAGTCTACCTCACGATCAGTCACAATCACCTTCGGTAAGCATGATTGATCCACTAATCATTTAAGCGTACTAAGCGCCCATATATATTATCCTCCCGCTCAGCCTCTATATAACACATGCCACAGAAAATGTAATATTTGTGGATGGACCCATACACTTCCAAAAGTGGCATCCTGTACCTGTTTGTCTTGTAGGTACAATCCATAAATAAAATATTAGGAAAAGCACGCAACAAATCTACGCTAGTCGGGTGAGCATAAAAAAGATCCTTCACTTTATCGGTTTGCTCACATCTCCTATCTAAATAGTAGACTTTTCGAGTCCAACTTACCCAACAGTACTGTATTTGGGATAGGCCCCCATGCCCGACAACTCTATGCTTTTGCCGAGCATTGTAAATTATCTTCATGTCGACTCATTGTCGCTAAAGGATTCCTTCAATGTGCTCAATATATCTTTGGGCCTTATATTGTTCTTCGATAAGTCTTTCACAAGTTGATCTTCAGTAGGTGTTAGTCGCCGCATATGAGTGTCCAACCAAATTTCGTCCGATTGGGTGATTATGTGGCCGCATACAACTGTCGATGACCATATGTCCTAGGTCATGAATTGCACTCCTTTCAATTGAAACGAACAGTCACATTTCTTTCGTTCCCGTAAGCTTTTTCCCGTCTTGCATTCTTCCAATGTCGCCGAATTTGCTTCAACAACTTTTGTCTTGGGAGGACTATATTTACCACCACGCTGACCCAAAATTATCCGAGCCCGCTTCCACCATCCCCGCTATCGGATCGTTTAACTAAAATGACCATATTGACGTTCTTCCTACCGTCTGCCACCTCACAACGATTCACGATTCAATATCTCTTCCGTCTGATATTCTTCTGAGATCAACTTGTTCATCATGAGATAGTTACAACTTATTCATTGTTCATTTCAGTGTCATTTGGAGTATCTACCTGAAAAGAAAAGACCTACACTTACTAAGTTGAAAATTTTTTCTTCTAAAAACAATGCTCAATCACAAATTGTCGTGCAAAAATCTTCTGTTCGACCCTAACAGTCGAACCTTCCAAACGTGTTCGACTAACATGGGTCGAACATTACGTTGAAGTTCGACAACTTGGAGTCGAGCAACCAGATGATGCTCGACCAACACAGGTCGTGCTTATCGCGATTTTTTTTTTTCGATTTCTCCTTTGGAACGATTCTCATACTAATTTTAATACTTCAAACGAGGAAGAAGGTGGAGAGTACGTACATTGTGTCTTTCAGATGGACTACCTTCCTCCATGATGGCTTCTCAACTTAGGATTTTTCTAGGATTTTGGGGTTGTATTGGAGAAGAAGATGAAAATGAAAGAAAAGAATGATGAGGATGGTGGGGTGTGAAAATAAAAAAAAGGGTGTATGGGAAGGCTGGTTGGGTGTGGAAGGAAGGTTGTGGGTATTTTGGGGTGCGTATAGCCGGACCCAAAAAAAATCAGCGTCCAAAACATGTTTTTCTTCTTGTTCTTGCTACTCGTCAAAGGAGGAAGATGAGACCTATAGAGGAGAAGAAGAAGAGAGAGAAAGAAGAAGCAGAACGACAACACGTTTCTAGGGCTTGGGCTATTCTCCTCTTCGGATTCATCGGCGCCACTGCGACCACCTTCGCTGTATCGACCCAATCCTTTCCCCTTCCGATTCCATTTCTATATGTGTTTGATTCTTATGTGCTTATTGGATTCGTGTATTTTCTTTATGGAAACTGCAATATTTGATTGACATCAAATTCTGGGCCGAGGGGCTGGGGCTGGGGCTGGGGCTGTGGGGATTATCCCCTCTCCTCTGTGCTTGCAGTTCACTAGTAGCTAATTATTTTCGGAAAAGATAGAACTTGGTGTTGGGGACACGGTGTGATCCGAACCGGAGTTGGCCCGTGAGGTGTGATATTAGACATTAGACTTGATACATATGCCTTAAAAGGGAATTTCCATGTACGGCATCTCAATTATCTACACCTCATGATCCCATCTCCTACCCTATGTGACTAAATTACCACTCCATTGTCACCCCCTTCTTAGGGCTCATCCGGAAACGAGATACAATCCAACACTTGGGTGGTGGATAGGTGTGGGGACCTCACCTGTTACATGGAACGCTCCGGAATGTGAATTTGCTGAACATGCTAAATGTAGCGTCCTGAAATTCCAAACCCAATCACATCAAAATTACTCTCGGTCACACACTTCTGATTGTTTTGGTCGGAAAAAACCGACATGGTTAAGCACAATCGATGGAAGATAACTACGTTGTGGACACGATTTGCCTCGATCTAGATGCCTACCCCCACTGTAATCAAGGAAAGTTACTCCTAGTTGCACGCTTCATTCTCTCTAAGCTCTACTTAAAAGCCTACCCGTAGTACAGTTCCATGTTCTTACAAGTGCCTTGTTGCGATCCCGTTTTCGTTCCTTGTTCCAAGTTCCAAGTTCCATATAAGCTCGTCCCCATCATTGAAATTTACGCTTCTTTTCCGAAACAGTTAGAGTGGGTTGAGAATTATACTAACAGCCATGGAACTATACCACTTTGTTCGGATGACATTCAAGACGATGCTTGTTTTCAACTTCCTCGTAATCGTTTCAGTTGATATTCAGACATTCTTTACATTTCTTTAGATCAAGTTCAACTATTTGGGCGTTGTATCTAATTTTTGTTTTCTTTGAAGCATTCCAATATCTGTTTTATGTGTAAAACTCTGCAGGTTAGTCAGTTGCGAAGGAGTGCTGATTGGTTCTACATTCAGGTACGCTTTTTGTTGTTCCCCTTGTCATAGATTCCATTATAATCATGTGAAGGGAATGCCTCTTTTGGTTCTCCCTTATTTTCTTTCTTGGGTCATCTTAGAATTCAAGAAGTTTTCTAGGGCATTAGGATACTTCTAACATTCTAGGAAAATCATGTTACGATTGCACTTACCATGTAACAACCTATTTACTTCATCCGTAGTTCATAAACTGTGTTCTCTCCTTCTTTCTGTATATGCTATATCCATAAGGGTGTTTATTGAGGTGTTCATTGTTTCAATTGATTCATCATTTCATTCTTTGTTAGTTACTAGATTATACTATACTTAAGATTCCCTTCAAGTTTGTCGCTTTAAACTTTATTTGTTTTCAATCAAAGAAAATGAAAATGAAAACGAAGGAGGAGAAAGGAATTATGAATAGGATTTTTTGGTTGTTTGGTTAATAAAGAAAGTAGGAGAGAAAATTAATGAGAAAGTTCTGATGGAAAATATTTTGTGTTGTTTTTCTTGCACTGGATGGGATCTTTACGACCTTAGATCCGAGGCCCTAGGTAGTCCATATCCCACAATTAAGAGTAAAGTAGCTAAGCATATAAAATCATCAAATTAAACTTGTCTAGATTTGTGTTTCGATTATTAACTAAGAAATTGCATAAACCTGCTATGTATCACGTAATTATTCACATCATCAGCTATGTAGTTCATCAGCATCAACCAACTAGTTTAATTCAAAATATAGTCGCATCCAAAATTTCTTTCGCTCGGAGGCCAACTTGTGTTTTGTACATCATATACAGTCTGCATACAGATAAAATATCTACTACTGCAGACTTTATACACTACCAAACAGTGTAAAGGGTACAATAAAAATGTAATCCTAGAATATTATCACTACAAATAGAGCACCCAGAAGTTGGAGTTGAACATCCCGGCCACTCTGCTTTGGGAGTATTGGTCTGAGGTCCCAACACACAATTCTTGAATATTGCTGAAAAATCGACTAATGTTCAGCAACTAAATGGATTACAGATAACAATAGAGTTCAGTTTTCCATATTTAGTACATAGTCCAAAGACATGGACATAAATAGTCAACAATCAGTCACTAGGCTATTCAATTGCTTAAGCACAGCCTACGTTGTTATTCATGATTATCTTATCATCTCTAGGGAAAGGGTTTGTGCATACCCCTCCACATATGCATAATTTGAATCCCTAGTGTGGTATAGCCAATAGCTGAAGTTAAGTTTGTTGTAGCCTCAGATTGGGAAAGCAGATATTTCATTCATAAGCAAAACATAACTGTACCTATAACTACCTATAACTATTATACACTTCAGACGAGGAATGTAATCCTTGTAGGACAAATTGGGTTTCTCAAGCAGGACAAGACCTACATGGCAAACTAATTGGTTAGACTCACATCAGAAACTAACAAATTGATATCGTGGAAGCTAATTGTTAAAGATGTTCAGCAATAACCTTACACCAAATAAATCCTAGCACATCAAAATAATAATAATTGAATTCAAGGTAAGCTTCCAGTTTACCAAGATCACAACGAGATTAAGTTGTTATGATGACGATGAAATCGTGGAGGAATCGGGAGGTTATAGATGATAAAAGGGATTTTGAGTACTGCAACAGCTCAAGACAGATGATAAAGGGATTTTGAGTACTTGTAACAGCTCGAGACTGTAGCAAATCATAACTGTAACAGCTCGATACTGTAGCAAGCCTTTACTATAGCAAACCAGTACTGTAGCAATTTAGGGGAGAAATATTTTGGGATTAATGGAAAATTAGGGTATGTGATTTGGGTGGTAGTTTTTTTTTTTTAGAAAAGATAAATCTGAAGACGAAAAACAAATTGGGATTAGGGATGAGAGTAATTGAAAATAGATATGAAGTATTTGTGGCTCCTATTCTAGGGTCATGAGTTTGCCAATAAACTTTATGGGCAAACTCATGAAATAGAATTTTCTTATTCTCTTTATTGAATTAAGACAAAGGTTTACATCTCTTTTTATAGCCTTACAATGTTTGGTCATATTAAGAAATTAATCCATACCTAAAATTACCAAATAAAATAAATCTTAATTAGAACTGCAAATATAGCTATCCAGAAAATGGTCGTGTGTAAATAATTAATACAAGTACACCCAAATAAAGACCTAATACTCTCAAAAAAGTTGGACCATGTGCTAACTGCTAACTGTTCCTCCATCAGTTCCACACATAAATATGTTGCCCTAGGTTTTGTGTATTACTCAATTAGTATGCTTCTGAATGACACTTCTTATGATATTCTGCATCTTATATCTCAATAGTTTAACAAGTCACAATCAAATTCATCATGGAAGACTTCACACAGCAGAACAAGTTGGGGGAGTTACCGAGAAGAAGCATGGAAGCGATATAACCGCCGATTGCAAGAAGAGTACGAGGAGGAAATGGAGAGAGTGGTCAGTTTATTCCTTTTCCAAGTCTCCATTTCATATTTTCTTCTTATCTACTTCTTTCTGTTGATAGTCATTACTATTCCTTATGTAACTTGTTTATTATATACATATTTTGATGATTAGCTTTTTGGTGACGACTTCCAAAAGTAATTTGGAAACATTGCCCTCTAGGATATGCAAGTGTTTAGCATTGATGGTGTAGACTGTGAAGTCCTTTATGTTTTATAAAATTTTATTTGTTCAACGGGTGTAAACGTGTATCTAAGGACTCTTTTACCGTCGTGGGGAGAATCTCTTTGTTGGTTAGCTTCATTGTTAAAGAAGACAAAAAAAGAAGTAATTGCGGTGCCTAGGAGGTTTGAACTGCTCTGCTGTCATGCATCATTAGAATAACGCTATGCTACTGTAGTTGGGATATTTGAGTATTGTTGTTTAGTGTATTTCTGTTTCTTTTTCCTTGTTCAAGTCCCTTATCATGTCCCCTCACTGGCCAGTGTTGACATCTCTCAAGTATCAAGGTTTGATGTTCTTCATCTTTCTGCGAGTTGCTATTGGCTCTATTCCCTGCGGAACAGAGCTGAAATCAGCATGCTGTAGGTTACCCTCTGCTCGAGATATTGAAAAAGGATATGTTCTAATGGTGGCACCATAGTTATTAGGAACACAGTAGTCCTGATTTGCCATAAGAGATCGAGAACGGGAGCGTTACTCATTTTGGGTGTCTTCGTCGATCTCCACCAAAATCACATTTTGGGTGTGACAAAGAAGGTTGAAGGTTTTGGTTTAGAGATGAAAGGCTTGGGAAGGAGATTAAAGACTTGTGCGAGTAAGTGGGGAGGATAAATTTGTCAATCTAGATGTCTGCTTAACCATGGGGTCAGGTTATATTTGGCTATGTTGTGGAAAGCGCGCTTAAACGAAAACTGGAATTTGGACGTCTCGCTTAGGGAAATTTCTTCCCAGAAAAGCGATCGTCGCTTAGGCGGCGCTTAATAGAGCCTCGCCTAGTATTAGGCGCTGGGAAAAGCACCTTGGTTAAAATAAAACCGAACAAAAAAACCTACCCTGAAAAAAATAGGAACTTTGGAGACTTAGCTTTTATGTTTGATGGTATTTTGATGACTATGTAGTATGTATGAATTGTGTGGCTTGTTGACTATTTTGACCATGGTAATTTTATGACTATTTTGATGACTTTGTATTTTGATTCTAGTACTCATATTGTTACTTTGTTTGATTGATAATTAGTATTGTTATTCATGCATATACTAGTAGGATTGTAGTGAAAAATATTTAAATTTATGTGTATATAGAGTATTTTAGATGTAGGAGGCTCCGTAGATAAAAATGAGTGAAGTGTAAACTAAGCATCGTAAGCGAGGCGTCAGCTTCGACGCCTCGTCTCGCCTCACGCTTAATATAACATAGATATTTGGCGCATTGAAGAGAGATGTGGGCTTATAAATCATATTATTTGTAATTTGGCACTTAAACGAAAATAATAAAATTAGGGGCTATGTCAAAATAGGATATAATTAAGGACTTTTGTATAAAGCCCTATTAATTATTATTACTATTTCATGTCTTTGAGTACAGAAAGTATGTGTCATTGCATACCCAATAGAGGATGCATAAATATACACATGCGAGTTACAGAATCTTGTATTTTGGTTTTTAATATTCAAGACACTGAAGGCCTTTCTTGTAGACTGATATTTCACCAGTATCCAACAATCTTAACTCCGGTGCTGTTTTATTTGTAGGAACGTATTAGGCACATGCAAAGTGTATTTAACAGAGAGAGAAACAAATATAAGCGGGAGCTACGAGGGTTGGAGGGAGTATGGCCCTGGTTCATATCAACGTGTCCCAAGGGATGACTGGTACTGGCAGTCGGATACATCTTACAGAGATAGCAGAACAGATTACAGGTCAAGTCCAATTAACAATGGGAATTATTCAATGTCACGTCACTACTCAGTCTTGGGTCTTGACAGGTAAATTCTCATGCCATTTTTGTGTAGTAAGTTGTCCTGCTTTTAGCAAATCATTTTTCATGCATGGTTCTCAATGTATATTTTTGTCACATTATTTCTCTAGACAAGTAACAAGTAATAGATCTTCCGTACAAGCTAGTTTCAGATATGAATTTTGATTGCATGGAGAGATCAAAGTATCCTTAACCTAATATATTCTATTTGTGAATCACTAGAAGAAATATGGTTAGTTACATCATTGAGCGAGTCTTATTCCAATTGATAAAAGAAACGAAATGAAGCAAGTTTTATGGAGCATCGGAGGAAGAAAGTACTAGGAGAGTGCCTCACAAAATCCAAATAGAAAGTAAATGTGTTTTATGGTAGAAGATAGATAATTCAATGATTGAGGAACTTTCTTAGGGTAAAGTAAATGTGTTTTATGGTAGAAGATAGATAATTCAATGATTGAGGAACTTTCTTAGGGTCTGTTTGGATACGTGAGAGTGCATTGAAAGTGGATAGAAACTGTCACTTTCATTGCAACTGACTGTTGTTGTAGGCAGTTTCAGTATTAGGATATCTTTTACAACTCCATTGCAAAAGGTTGTGATATGACATTTCATTGCAACAGAGAGTATCATTTCTTCATTTCTCAGTTGCAGAAGAAATAGATTGCAACCCTATTGCAAGTGGCAATGCTCTCTACTTTTTTAGTTCTCACATACACTTTCATGTTGTCAGCCAAACAAAATGGTTTAAAACTCCTCACTTGCTGGGGACAAAAAAAAATATCCAAACATATTTTGGAAAGTGATACATTCACACTTTCATTGTAAGTGTACTACATTACAACATTTTGAAAGTGACACTTTCACACTTTTGAGGAGCTACAAGCATCCAAACAGCCCTTCATGAGTGAAAGAGGAGTTGGGAACGCCAACCTGGTTTCATTGAAGAGAATGAAATGAAATACAGAACGTTAATTCTGCTACCTGTATAGGCTCCCGTCAAATAAAAATTAATCCTTAACCCAAAATTTCATACTTTCTGTGGACAAGTGTTCCATGTTGAAAAATTGGCTCAATTAACGATCGACTTTATTGAATTAGAAAAAAGAGAGTACAATATACAGGAGAGGGTATGTCACCCTTCCTAGACTTTTCCCAGTGTTGTAAAATCCCTCTAGACGGCCGGCTAGTCCCCGACTAGTTGCTAGTCGGCCGCCGCCGACTCGACTAGGGGCTAGTCCCTTACTAGTCACTTGTCGGCCACCGTCGACTCGATTAGGGGCTGGTCCATTCCAAAATTGGCTAAATTGGTACTAGTTTGGACTGCTGTCGACTTCATCAAGGCAGTCGCCGTCGACTCTTTACTTTGTTGCTGCATTTTTTCTATTTTTGAAAAAAGTGACTAGCCTACTCTTTTATTATTTTTACTTTTTCTTTGTTATCTCTTTGCTACTTGTTGTGGCTCTTTTTTTAATTTTTGCTTGTTACTTTTTTTTGCTTTTGCTTGTTACTGCGGCTGTAACTCTCCGTGCAAAATAGTAAGTTGTTAACATATTATTTAAAGATTTATCGAAATAAAAATTTGTGCAAAATAATGAATAAGAAAATGCACTGCAATAACTAAAAGTTCAACAATTAACATATTATTTTTAAAAATATTTTTATAACATATTACATATTACACACACACACACACACACACACACACATATATATATATATATATATATAATATATATATATATATATATATATATATATATATATGTTCATTAAAAATTCTAAACCGACTAGTCCTCGAGTAGTCCGATTAATCCGTAGTCCCCACAAATCGACTAGCGGCCGACTAGCGATTTTTACAACCTTGACTTTTCCTGATGTGGGACTAAAGATAGTGTATATACAAGAATACTGATAAGTGGTAACCATCTCCCACAGTTCCCGAAATATATCAACCAGTCCATGCTCAATCAACATTATAAATTTATATGTCAAGACTAGCGGAATCATAGTCTGAGATAGCTCACAAGAGAACCATCATGCAGTATGTTCATCCATTAACCCAAAATGTAATCGTAGCTTGGGATCCTCATCTATGCTGCTGGTTGTGGGATTCTCCATGAGCTGTGGTGGTAGACTTATCTCTAGTGGAGTATAAAGCTTGCCCTTGTACCTTTGTTGTGCTAACAGCAATCTTTTCCCAACGGGAAGTATTAGCAAAGTGCTAGTAGGTTATGGTCTGGAATGCCCTGGGTGATACTCTAAAACACAAACATTTATATCCAGCCAAATTGCCCAGCAAAGTGCTACAGCCTACAGCAATCAACTTGAAATCTTCTAGTACGCTCTTCTAACATCTGTCATGAATTTAGGGGTTGTTTGGTTCGCGGAAGTGGAGCGAATACGCATTGTGTATGCCCGTCATTCTTATGCATATTTTATGCATTACTTCTTTTGGATGGTTGCTGAAGTGGAGTTGGAAAGTAACTTTTTATCAGTGTTCTAAAAATCGCTAGGCGGACCTCAGCCTTTTTATCAGTGTTCTAAAAATCGCTAGGCGGACTCGGTACGACGGAGGTCCGCATAGCGCCTAGCCTGCCTAGGCGGCCGCGAGTAAAACTTTGATACCGAAGGGGGTATCAAAGTTTAGATACCCCCTATGTATGACAAGTGGGCCCCTCTCAATATTTATGTATATATATGTTTACACATTTTACGAAGAGGGAGGGGGCCCACATGTCATACATAGGGGGTATCAAAATTTTGATACCCCCTTCGGTATCAAAGTTTTCTCCGGCGGCCGCCTAGAAATTTTTTTTTTGAAATTTTTGAAAATTTGAAATTTGAAATTTGAAATTTCAATGTTCTAAAATCCAAATACTATCTTAAAACCCAAACAAATATCCAAAATAAACTAAGAATAAACAAAATCAAAAAAAATCAAAAAAATCAAAAAAAATTCAAAAAACACGCCGCCTAGGCCCGCCTAGGGGAGCCTAGGGCCCGCCTAGCCCACCGCCTAGGGGTTTTCGGTGCGGTGGGCAGGCGCCTAGGCCGATTTTTAGAACACTGCTTTTTATAGTTTCTATGTCTGGTTTGTAGTGAAGTGGTAGTTGAGAAGTGATGTGGTTTTCTACTTTTGAATAGGGTGAGGTTACCACCAACTACTATTATTTAAGGTTCGCAGTATCAGTATCAGGATCGACAATATCGACGATTTCGGATCGAAGTATCTAATTTTATGGTATCGGTTATCACATAATTATTAATAAATTATTAACATTTTAGAAAATATGTTTTATACATTTAGGCATAATTTTAAGTATTTCAAGTATTGTTTCTTAGTAGTTTTAAAATTGAATGAAATAGTAGTCGCCCTTGCCGATTGGTTTATATGCGATAGATAAGTTTTCTTCTTTTACATGTTTTTACAGCCTTACTATGCTTTTACACCCTTGTTGATTGATCATTTTCATCCAATTTTTTTCGTCGAATTAACCAAAAAAGATAACCCCAATGCCGATACCGGTTAGTATCGATCGGTCGATATCGGATCAGGACATGCGAAACCGTATCGGTATCGGCTATATCGGATCGATATCGGTCGATATTGCAAACTATGATATTATTCATTATTATTATTATTTGTATGGATTAAAAAAACTAAGTAATAAGTATTATTATTATTATTATAAATTAAGTATTATTATTATTTCTTAGTTTTTTAAAAAATAATTAAATAATAATTAATATATACATATTTTCAGTTTTTTTAGAAATTTCCAAAAGACTTTTAAAATAGAAGTGGAAGTCCAATAATCTATATCCCAACAAAAAATTATTTACATACCTCTCCAATTCCATCTCTTCCTCACTCTTTTTCCTTTCCATCGATCTACCATTCCCTTTTCTTTCCCCTACCTGAAAGCTCGTTCCCAGTAACCCTAACAATTTTTTATTTTTATTTTCTTTCTAGAAGCTCGTTCCCATGGAGGAAGATTTGTCCTCATCTCAACCCCTTCTCCGCCCTACCATGTTCGACCGGGAGAGCCGGGTGGCGAGGCTACTGGGACGCACGACCGGCTGGCGGGGCGGCAGAGCGTGGCACTGGTCCGAGAGACAGTCGCGTTGCAGCTTGAGGAGCGGCGGGCCGACTGGGCCTAGTGCACTGTAGTTGCGCTCGATATCGCCTGGAAGCTCGCCGTTGAAGGAAAATAAGTAGCCGTTGTGGCCTTCAGAGGGGGTAACCTGGAACCACTTCACGTCCACATCCGATTTTTTTTTTTTCTGAGAAGTGAAAGAGGGGAGTTGGGAGGGGGGGGGGGGGGGGGGGACAGGAAGTATAAACGTCACTTCAGTGCACACCTCGGGCCATATCCGAATTTCAACCAAACGTCGAAACTTCAAGGAGTTCAGCACAGTAGTTCCAAACCTTCACTTCCAGCCAGTTTTTTTCCGCTACCAAACAACCCTTACTCTAACTATAACTTATCATCAAGAAGAATACACCATATCTTTCTTCTAGAACACTGCAAATATATTCTCTATTGGTTCTGGATGCTGCGCACAGAGAGCAATGTCCACTGTATTCAGATTGAGTTTTGAAAGATTTTGACTTGTCAAAATTGCTAATGACCTCCGGAAATTTATGTCATAGATAAATCATCCCCTTCTAAAATTTGCTAGTTTGGTTTTGCTCATCTAAGATTGTAAAATCTTACCTCTTCTTGAATTTTATTGTCTAGAGAAAGAGTGCTGCTTGATTTCATGCTCAAACTGCATAGCCGAAGGTGGTTCTACCTACCTACCAATAGGCCATCTAGATTGTATAAGAATTTGGCATCAACATAGAGGGTGGATGTCAGGTTGAAAGTCGACATGTTAACTTTGTCAATTCTTTTATTAAAGTTACTTATGCTCCATAGCGAGCCCGTTCTAATAGGAGAAGGCTTGGATGATGGTGATATATACTGATATCTAGATTGACTTCAGTGAAAATATGATAGCTTTTCTTAATAAGATTATGGTGTTTAGTGAATTGTTCAGTTTAAGTATAAGGACTTTAAACGTTTACTTTAATATTTTATGCTCGTATATATTTATGTGATCTATTATAGGACCATCTTTGTAGTGTCATCACATAAAATTTATGCGAAAAGGAGATTGCATTGTGAATAATTTTAATGATATCATTAGGCCTATAGGCCAAACATTTTATAGAAAATGCGAAGGTTTTAAAGACAAAATAGACAATTAGATAATAGTCCGTCTATGTGACATCAATGGTTACGTCACTATAACTATCAAGAAAAACAAATACACATATTTTTCTACTCTCCCTTGTAAGTTGGAGCTTAGATAATCAATCAAAAATTGTTGGGAAGATGTAGAATCTTGGTACACGAGAGACTGTATTGTGGCTATCTAGGCTGCGCAAGAGTTTGAATTATTGATGAGAGAGTGAGTGGCCAACGAGAATTTGAGTTGTCGGTAGAGAATCTGAGTTGCCGGTAAGAGAGTCTAAGTTGCATGGTAGAGAGTGAGTTGCTCGAGAGAATCTTGAGTTGCTAACTGGAGAGTGTAGTGCCCTGTTTCCGTTAGACGGCGCACTATGTAATGGGCTCGTGGCTAGTCAGACTCAGTCGGAAACTTAGATGGTTAGTCTGACTCGGTCAGGAGCTTGGCATATGGAAAATCCTTTGTGGCATCAAACAAATCGATTTGGAGGAATGCTATGAGAATCGTTTCAACTAATGGATCATCTTCTGTTGGAGTAAGTCCTAGATGCAGCGGACCGCGTCTAGCCGAGTGAGCTCTATATAAGAGTCCCTTCAACGGACTAGTCTGCTGTATGGTTTTTTTGAAGTTTTCGTTACTTGGTTTCGATGAATTTGTTTTTTCCGTCGATTTCTGCATTCATTCCTAAGAATTTTGAAACGAAGGGTTTAAGAAGCATGCTAGTACGATGTTGGTGCTATTGTAGGACCTCGCATAATTGAAACTTGATCGTTGCGAAGCGTTCTCATACTCTCGGTACGTTTGATACTTGGTGGGTGGTTCAGACCCTTCTTTTCTACTCATTCTCGCAAATCAAATTTTTGTTGCCTCAAACACATTCAAATCGACGATGTTAAGTTAAATGCATGCTATACCACTAAGATAAAGAACTTGGAATAACTGTAGCGATTTAGAGTAGTTTTGCTCTAAACTTAAAATGATAAGATTCGCACTCGAAGCGAGCAGTTAAGGTTCACAAACCATGAAAGTGCTTAAGACCCTAAATTTACAAGCTTCACACTTCGAAGCGAACAATTAAGGTTCAATAAAACGATAAACTGTTAGAATGAAATGGAATGATGAAACATTGATTGTGGCATGGTACCTCGGGATATTTGGTGCCTACGAGTCGCTAAATCAGAACATATGACTTTGAGGAAATGAACTGTTGCATGAGTTAAAATGATAATATTGCTTAATTCTGTTCCGTGTCATGCATCTATTTCATAGATTAAACTGTTCACGCACTTGCATAGTTATGGACAACTTGTACAAGTTTGGCTTTCCTCGAAACGATATCCGGGGCACACTAAAACCGAATCGACCTAGGGAAAATTATGAGTCGTGCTTTGGCGCGAGGCATTGCGAGACCTCCAGTTAGGCTTGCAACCTGGACTAATAGGGTACGTCGCAATGCCATTGAAAATCGTCCTTTATAGTGTCGTAACACCAAGACCACATATAAGATAGATAGCATGCTCATCCATTGTCTTATGCAGATGGTAAGTATTATTTCTTTTTTATGCATGGACGAGCACGGTCGTGGTAAAAAATGTTATAAATGTTATGTTTTTACTATTTCAAGTGTGCTATCGATATGAAATGAAATTCATCTAGTTCTGAATATAAAGACAACTTTGACTGCATGCTTCCCTTAACAAGAAGTGTTGGTTTAGACGAGTGGGTTCGTCCCGCTCACTAGTGCATTTCCAAGTGTACTAATCTCCAACTCAACAGGTGGCGAGAACGTTTGAGGGTGCACGATACTAGGCTCAAGCTGAAGTTCGAGGAGGCATTTTGAAGCTCTTTCTATTTTGAAGCCGATTCATCCCAAAGGCTTCCAATGTATAAAATGGTATAAATATATGGAACGATACGTATTATTTCAGGCAGCTTGTCGAGTGTTTTGTTGTTTCAATCAAATGTAGCCGCAAGGACATATCCAATATAAATTTGACCTTGCATTTTGTTGCATCTATTAATGAAAAGCATATTTCTTCATATATTTCGTGTTCAATTCTCTGCAAATTGTGAAGTTTCAACTTGTTGTTTCACAAGAATTGTAATGCCCCGCTCCGCGCGAGGCATTTGGTTGGCTTGTTGGATGGATCAGAATGTTAGACCGTGACTTATGTTGGGAATCAAGAGAATGGAGACTGATGCAGTCTCTCTTAGCTGGCTAGACGGAATGGGTATTGGAACGTGGCTCGCTGGTGGAGCTACGCTTAGCGGGATTGGAGCAGGAAGACCCTTTTATGCATGCAAGTGGAACTGTCCTCATTCCTCCTTATTCCTGCATGCTTAATAAATGGAATAACGTGGTGCTATGAATATGTCCCTAATGTCTCTTACCGTGAATGTTGAATAATTATGATGCAATGTTTTAGTTGCTAAATCGATAGAGATGCATATGCTGGAAATTATTGAATAACACATGAACTTTGTATTGCTGAACGAATCACACTCGAACTGCTAATGTATCATGATGCCTGAGAATGAATCGATAATGTCCCTTATGCTTAGTCTTGATGAAATAAATGAATCACTTGAATAATGAAATGCTGCGTGAATGATACATAAGAAAAGAATTGAATATGCTATTGCTCCTATGAATGAATGAAATGCTACGGGTCCCTTCGAAATGAATGAATGCTGTTGTTCCTCCTTAGAAGGAACGTAATGAGAAATGTTGCAATGGAACAAACAATGAGAATGATGGGGCTTGGGATCATGGAGATCACCAAGTAGAATGATGGTAATGATTAGTCGTTGAACACGGCTTGGGATTGAGATGAGATGTTGAACTGTTGGCTCTGCTTACTTTCAGTTGCTTTACCATGCATTTGTGTTATCGAGTCGACACGCATTCGCATGGTCATGGACGTACTTGTACAAGTCTGAGTAAGTTTCCTCGAACGGTACCCGGGGCGCTGGGACCGATTCGACCCGGAAGGAAACATTGGTCGTGCTATGGTGGCACGAGGTATTACGGGACATTCGGCTAGGCTTGCAACCTACCCTGGAATGGTACGTCGTAATACCCGTTGGAAAGTCCTTTATGGTGCAGTTTCACCAACGACCATGTAGTCAGGATGCATGCTAATGAATGTTTTGTGCAGACAGAGTAAGTATATCATATTATCCTGTATTTTAATGCAGGTACGAGGAAGTTGGCTATCGGTAAGAAATCACTTAAATGTGATATATTCAATATATGTGTTGGTTTAACTTACGTGCTTAACATGCCAAATAAATGATGCTGTGTTGTAGCCTTTTAATATGAGATCCTGCTTAACATGTTAAGTTCAGTATGCTAAGAAATATGCCTTGCTATGAACCATTGCTCAACCATAACATACATGCTAAGTGATGCTTGAAGTGAGAACTGTCATAACATATTTAAGATGTTAATGTTAACGATGCCTCAATGATGCCTTTTCATGATAACACCTGGTATGCCTCAATGATGCCTTTGCATGATAACACCAAGAGTGCTAAAATGATATGTCCACATGATTATTGCTAAGAATATGTTTACATGCTTCACTATGATGATTGCCCATGAACTGTAAACTGATGCTAGGCCCCAAGTAGAAAGATCATTCTAATAAATGCTTACTTAAATGATCACTTTAATGTTGGTTTATGCGAGTGGGTTGGATTCTACTCGCCAGTACATAGATGATGTGCTGACCCACGTTTTGTGGGCAGGTGTTCGTGCTTGGGATGTTCTGCACACGATGATTGGCTTGATTGGTCCCGCGGCATCGAAGATTTGTTAGGCATACAGAAGCTCTCCTTGTTCAAGATGATGTCTTCTGTTTATAAAGGGCATAATATATGGAACATTGTAATCAGTTGTACCAGTGAGTTGTAAGCCAAGTTGGTATATCGAGTTGTAATCCAATGTATCCAAGTATTAAATGTAAGCTGTATAGCATGTTCGGTCAGCTTTCAATGTAAAAAGAGATGTGTTGTAAGCACTGTACTTCAATACAAGTCTTGTACTCTTCTTCAATTATCAATAAAGAGAATAAAGTTCTATATATCTCTGTGTGACTTCAAGTTATCCTTTCTAACTCCGCTGCTATAGAGAAGTGATGTACTTCTATTCAATAAGAAAGATCGTCCTCATTAACTTCAATTTGTCTGCTTCTGTCGCTGCGATGTGTTTCCTATTTGAAGATTATCGATTTTGTACCATCTTTGCCTTGTACAAGTGCAATACCAGACTTGTACGGCATCACGCCCAAGCGAGGACGATCGATTCCAAGAGATAAAATATGTGAATAAATGACTCTACGAATCGGGACGTGACAAATTGGTATCAGAGCACGGCTTTACGTCCTTGGTCTCTTCTTTGATTCGTTTCAAATCAAGTTGCATCGGCGATTAACCAAAGTTGCTTCCGCGATCACTCAACGTTGCTTCCGAGATTAATCAAAGATTGCTTCCGCGATTATGCTGTTGTTCTGTAATCATCCTATGTTATTTGTGCTTGAAAGTTCGTTGACCCTCTTGGCTGCTCACTGGATGTTCCATACAATAAGTCTATATACATTGTGATGCCCTGAATGAATGATTATTGTTGGTTTGGACACAGATAACCCAACAATGACTCGATGCCATAGTATGTTATAGTATGAGTGCTGTTTGGAATTGTGGGAATAAAAGAAAAGTGGCTATGTATGCTGTAACAAGTTGAGAATCGCCTGTGAATGTTGGAAATGAATTATGAATGGAATAATTGATGGATGAGTTTGGCATAACTAGTGAGTTGACTCATATGTGCTCACTATTACTTTCGAGACCCCGAAATGTTGGTTAAGTATTGTGATCATTGTAGATCACGAATGTCCGGAATAGAATTGAGTTGGTATTGTTTAAGGATGGCTTCGTTTCTGAGTGGTATATTGCCCCTACCACCTCAGAACGAGATGTATGTTGACCCTTTCCATAGGATAGCAATGAAACTATCTGTGTGTACTAGGTAGTGCCGAAACTTAGCTGGGAGTCATGTATTGTGGGTAGATGACTCGAGTGTCCCTTGACGCTGATGTTATATTGAGTAGCGAGATTGTTGGAAATTATAACCGGTGGCTTGGTTAGAAATTGTTAGTCGAGTGATGACTCAGACTAGTAAGACAGTTAGTATGCTATGGGTAAATGGATATGGTTAGAGAATGTTGTGGCTTAGAATATCTGAATGTTGATTTCGAATGGTTGGATACAAAACATATGTGGCTAATACAAAGTTGATTGCTAAGCTGGAAGTTTAGAAAAGTTGTCGGTGACCAAAGGAATATTAGAAATCTGTGCCTTGACCCTAAGGTGTAAGAGATGTTAATCCATCCTGATCACCAATGATAGTCGTTGCCTATGTGCATGTATGCTGAGGAATTTAATGGGATTAGAAAAGTTACAAGTAGCCACCTTGACTATTTGTGTTGCCTAGCGGATGGTTAAGTGATACATAAATTGTCGGATTGAATGGGATGAACTACTTGACCCTTGCTGCATGAGATTAAGAATATCCGTAAGATAATTTGATGATTGAGAAACATATGGGATTGAGAAATGGCAAACGTGTTGGATAATGTCGGTATAGGTGACTGTTGGTTGGGATATAGATAGTTGGCTTATGACTTGGTGGTGTGACTCTGTCATACAGATCGAATAGTATGATTCCATAAGTTATGATGAGACTATCGTAATCGATGACCATTGAATAGTTAGCCTTGGCTTATGGGTTTGTGTGAGTACAAAGGAATTGGAATAGAAATTAAATTATTGGAATTTACTTGATGGATTATTAGAACGATGAGAATCGTATGACGGGTTGGGAATTGACCGTAATATTGATAGATCGATCTTAGTCGATCGTTGGGTAAGTCTAGAATGAGCTTCTGTGGGAATTATTTCCTTGAGGAAGACCCTGGATAGATAGACTTGACCCTAGTGACCAATTGAGGACATACCAATTGTTGGCATAGCCGACAATGGCGATTAGTATTCAGACTGAGTTGATACCCATAGGTTTGGGTAGAGTACCTTAGAACTGTCGGTTGCTTATTGGCCCTGAGAATAAGAAACTAGCATGATCCCTAATAGCCGTCCACTCTAGGGGAGTCACCTGAAGGGTTAGGTTTAGCTGTCGGTATAGCTAACCATTGAGATTGGACCGAATAATAGATGGCCGTTGGCGACCATAGAATGACCTTATGGCATGAACGAGAGATGGTGATGAGTATGATCTGAGAATGATAAGTTGTAAGTATATGCTCCAATATGAACCTTAGAGATGTTTGATCCTTGAGGATTATGTGTCGGCCTATAGCGGAAATGGAATCGTGGGATGAGACTTGAGTTGGATGTATCGAATAGTGAATTATTATATGAGATGGAATTAACTGCTCATGACGAAATGTTGGATCGGTCAATAGTGGGTAACGTCGGATGTATCTTTTAGAAAAGATGAATTGCCTCGGTGAGAAATATTGTTGGATTCAGAAAAGAATATGATTGCATGTGGTGAACTCTTAATATGATTGGCTCTAAGTTAGACCCTTGATCGAATGTTAGAAATATATGCCCGGATAGAGAGCTTAACCAAGTTGTCCCTGATGTTAAGTGTTGTGGCCTGGAAGATAGTGATTGTGACAAGTGAATAAAGTGATAAGTCAATTGAAGGGATGCTAAGTCGGAATTGGAAAAGAAAGTTATATCGTGGCTGATTGAATCGCACTAACATGAAAGTTGGCTGAAATCCATATGTTTTGGGGACGCCTAAAATATGTGTATGGATCCAACCGAAGTGATAGGTTGCGACTGAGATACATTATGGGAGGAATTTATCGCATTAGCGCGGACTTTGGCTGAAATGCATATTTTGGGGACGCCTGAAATATGTGTATGGATCCAAACGAAGTGTTGTTACGACCAAGATAGTATGCAAGAAAAATGTTGGTGAATCAATGAGAAATTGCAAGTATTTGGAAAAGAGAAAGATGGATTGAATCGTTGATAGATTAAAATGATACAGTTGGATAGCTATTTTGAAATGACCGAGTAGGCTGAAATGAATATTTGAATTGAAGTGAATGAGTAACCCATTGTGATTAAGTGAATCTAGTAGATGAGTTTTTCTTAAGTTTCGAGGACGAAACTTTTTCTGAGTGGTATATTATGTAATGCCCCGCTCCGCGCGAGGCATTTGGTTGGCTTGTTTGATGTGATCAGAATGTTAGACCGTGACTTATGTTGGGAATCAAGAGAATGGAGACTGATGCAGTCTCTCTTAGCTGGCTAGACGGAATGGGTATTGGAACGTGGCTCGCTGGTGGAGCTACGCTTAGCGGGATTGGAGCAGGAAGACCCTTTATGCAGGCAAGGGAACTGTCCTCCTTCCTCCTTATTCCTGCATGCTTAATAAATGGAATAACGTGGTGCTATGAATGTCCCTAATGTCTCTTACCGTGAATGTTGAATAATTATGATGCGATGCTTTAGTTGCTAAATCGATAGAGATGCATATGCTGGAAATTATTGAATGAGTAACACATGAACTTTGTATTGCTGAGCGAATCACACTCGAACTGCTAATGTATCATGATGCCTGAGAATGAATCGATAATGTCCCTTATGCTTAGTCTTGATGAAATAAATGAATCACTTGAATAATGAAATGCTGCGTGAATGATACATAAGAAAAGAATTGAATATGCTATTGCTCCTATGAAATGAATGAAATGCTACGGGTCCCTTCGAAATGAATGAATGCTGTTGTTCCTCCTTAGAAGGAACGTAATGAGAAATGTTGCAATGGAACAAACAATGAGAATGATGGGGCTTGGGATCATGGAGATCACCAAGTAGAATGATGGTAATGATTAGTCGTTGAACACGGCTTGGGATTGAGATGAGATGTTGAACTGTTGGCTCTGCTTACTTTCAGTTGCTTTACCATGCATTTGTGTTATCGAGTCGACACGCATTCGCATGGTCATGGACGTACTTGTACAAGTCTGAGTAAGTTTCCTCGAACGGTACCCGGGGCGCTGGGACCGATTCGACCCGGGAGGAAACATTGCTCGTGCTATGGTGGCACGAGGTATTACGGGACATTCGGCTAGGCTTGCAACCTACCCTGGAATGGTACGTCGTAATACCCGTTGGAAAGTCCTTTATGGTGCAGTTTCACCAACGACCATGTAGTCAGGATGCATGCTAATGAATGTTTTGTGCAGACAGAGTAAGTATATCATATTATCCTGTATTTTAATGCAGGTACGAGGAAGTTGGCTATCGGTAAGAAATCACTTAAATGTGATATACCCAATATATGTGTTGGTTTAACTTACGTGCTTAACATGCCAAATAAATGATGCTGTGTTGTAGCCTTTTAATATGAGATCCTGCTTAACATGTTAAGTTCAGTATGCTAAGAAATATGTCTTGCTATGAACCATTGCTCAACCATAACATACATGCTAAGTGATGCTTGAAGTGAGGACTGTCATAACATATTTAAGATGTTAATGTTAACGATGCCTCAATGATGCCTTTTCATGATAACACCTGGTATGCCTCAATGATGCCTTTGCATGATTAACACCAAGAGTGCTAAAATGATATGTCCACATGATTATTGCTAAGAATATGTTTACATGCTTCACTATGATGATTGTCCATGAACTGTAAACTGATGCTAGGCCCCAAGTAGAAAGATCATTCTAATAAATGTTTGCTTAAATGATCACTTTAATGTTGGTTTATGTGAGTGGGTTGGATTCTGCTCGCCAGTACATAGATGATGTGCTGACCCACGTTTTGTGGGCAGGTGTTCGTGCTTGGGATGTTCTGCACACGATGATTGGCTTGATTGGTCCCGCGGCATCGAAGATTTGTTGGGCATACAGAAGCTCTCCTTGTTCAAGATGATGTCTTCTGTTTATAAAGGGCATAATGTATGGAACATTGTAATCAGTTGTACCAGTGAGTTGTAAGCCAAGTTGGTATATCGAGTTGTAATCCAATGTATCCAAGTATTAAATGTAAGCTGTATAGCATTGTTCGGTCAGCTTTCAATGTAAAAAGAGATGTGTTGTAAGCACTGTACTTCAATACAAGTCTTGTACTCTTTTTCAATTATCAATAAGAGAATAAAGTTCTATATATCTCTGTGTGACTTCAAGTCATCTATTCTAACTCCGCTGCTATAGAGAAGTGATGTAGTTCTATTCAATAAGAAAGATCGTCCTCATTAACTTCAATTTGTCTGCTTCTGCCGCTGCGATGTGTTCCTATTTGAAGATTATCGATTTTGTACCATCTTTGCCTTGTACAAGTGCAATACCAGACTTGTACGGCATCACGCCCAAGCGAGGACGATCGATTCCAAGAGATAAATATGTGAATAAATGACTCTACGAATCGGGGCGTGACAAGAATTATCAAATGCACGTCCTTGCCTTGTTAAAGTGCAATCTAGACTTGACGACATCACGTCCTAGTGAATACGATCGATTCGTCATAAATCGATGAGTAGACAAATGATTCGTCGAATCGGGGATAACAAATTGGTCTCAGAGCTAAGTTCAATTCCTCGGATTTTCGAAAATGTTTCTTTTGGAAGTTGGTTGTGAATACTCGATTGAATGCTTTTTGACGTATGTTGCATGAAATAATAGTTTCATACATGTAAGGCTGTAGATATTTTGAAAATACTAATGAGTTAACTCTATTTTGTAGGGATGACTAAGAGAACTAATCTTGCGGTTGCGAACAACACTGCGATTAGTTCAGGTAGTTCGGAGGGAGTTGCGCCTACCGAAACTACGATGGAGAGACTGATTCGCCTGATGGACGTACAATAGCGACGTGCATAAGTACAACAACTTCAGGCGCAAATCCAAGCCCAATTTGGTGCGCAACAGAAGCAAATGGATGCCTTGACGCGGATCGTGAGTACTATGGCGGCCAACACCAATGCAACGACCGTGGCATCTGAAGAAGAGGAAGAAGTCCAACCTCCAACGATGAAGTCTTCTTTCCTGTTCAAGGCGACTGAGTTTCGAAAAATGAACCGCTTAAATTCAATGACCGAACGGAGCCGGACATGATCTTAGGATGACTAGCCGAGATCGAGGGCTTGTTCGATCTTCTGAGCATCAAAGGGTCCAAGAGAGTAGTGTGCACAGTGTTGCAGCTACAATTTAGGGCCTTCGACTGGAGGGAGCAAAAAAGCAGGAGATCTACGAAGCAGATGCCGACATCAAGATTTTTTGAGAAATGTTCAAGGAGGCTTTTCTAGAGGAGTATGTTCCCCGAGCAGTCCGTCGACAGAAAGAAGACAAGTTCATGATGTTGAAATAGGAAAATATGTCAATTGATGATTATGACTCGAACTTTTCGAGGCTTGCAAAATTTGTCGGAGCCTTCATGCCAAACAAGCAAGCATGGTGTGAACGTTTCCAGCAAGGCCTGAACAAAGAACTTCGTAGGGGCGTCATGAATCAAATGTGCCAAACCTACCTAGAGTCAAGTTTCTTAGAATATAACAATGTGTTTTTCTCTCACCTCTTTCCTTTCTTGGAATTCGTTTTCTTTCTGACTCTCTCTCCTTCTCTTCCTCTTGATTCTTGGAGTTCTCTTCGTTTTTTCTTTCCTTTCCTACTCCTTTCTTGGTCTCTGGGAATCTTTTTCTCTTGTCTTTCCTCCTCGTTCAGTGTGTTAAGACCTAGGAAATATCTCTTTCTCTTGGAAGAATCAACAGCTAAAGATAGAGAGACCCATAGGTATTTGGGCCGAGCTTGATTAATTCTGCCGGACTTTATTGATCAAAATTCTAAATGAGCTGACTAGTATTAAAATAATCGTATAATAACAAACTATTTATGGGCCAGAGTAGTTTGGATGATTGGTCTTTGGGCTAAACATATTTAGGAAGGTGGTTTGGCTTCCACCTTAAAGCAAACAATTATGGTTGGTCTAAAAACTTTCGGGCCAGACTCAATATTTGAGTCTAGGTTTAGAAATTCTTTTGTAAGTAATTAGCTGGGTCTATTGAGTTTGGATGGGCCATAAGCAAACTACATAGTTGGATTTCAACTTAGAATTTAGGCTATTTAATTGATTTGAAACAGTTTCTGACTTTCTGTCCTTCAATAACATAAAACATTTTGGAAATAAATAAGAAATAATATTGGAGGGCTAAGACTCTTATTAGATGACATAAGGCATATATAAAAAAAACTCAAAACCTAGTCCCCAACTAATCCGGTTAATCCCTACTTCTCGCGAACCGACTAGCGATTTTTGCAACCTTGCTACTACTTAACAATAACTATTGGATGAGTGGATCCAACTACTAAAAACTGACAAAGAGGTTAGGGCTAGGGTCTCCTAGGCACTGGTTTCTACTCGACAAGGTGCTACGGAGTCGCTGTCAAGGTCGCACAAGGTGGTAGCAGCCATTGGCGATAAAAACTAGGGTTAGGGTTTCGCTTCTCTTTTGACTCGAGGAGAAAGAGGGAAGGACTGATCGGGTCCCTGTTTGCGGGTTTGGTAGGTTGCATGCGTGAATCATTTCTAGTGGTCGACAATAAACCAAAAAGAAAAGAAATAGAAAATGAAAGGAAGAAATGAGAGAAAATAAAGGGAAAGACGAACTAGAAATAAGGATAAGTGAATGAAGGACTCAGGATTCTAGTTTTCCATGGTGAGTTTTAGTGGAGGAGTCTGAGGGTTTCATGGTAGAGCTAGAAATGAGGATAAGTGAAGGGAGGAGGAGTCATGGGAAGAGGAAGGAGGTTAGGACTAGGAGTTGTTATGGTTACGAAGAATGAGAGAGAGAGGGAGAGAGAGAGAGAGAGAGAGAGAGATGAATGAATGAATGAAATGGTGGATGAGATCTTGGTTATTGAATTTTATCCAAGGGCTACAAATGAGGAGAGTGAGTAGGTGCTATAGATGAATGAATGAAATGATGGATGATATATTGGCCATTGGATTTAATCCAAGGGCTACAAATAATGAGGTAGGTGAGATTCTCAAAAGTAGAGATAAGGCCATCTAAGGCAACAAATGGAATGACATTGGGCTTAAGACTCTCAGTAAGGTCATAGGTTCGGCCATGGGCCAAGGGTGACAAAGTTAGTGAATTAATTACCAATTATTAAGAAGTTTCATAGTCCTAATTAACCAAGTCACCACATGCTAATTAATAAAGTGGGCCTCCTAAGTTGGGTTACACACGTGCATAGGTCTATGATAGTCAAGTCAGTCTCATCTCAAGATGTTTGTGGGCCCAAGACTCCCACTACTAGATTGGGCCGAGTTTTACCCTTGGACTCGGAGGCCCGGGCCGACATGAGGCCTGGGCGCGTTACTCCAATACCTCGGCTTTGGGCCCTACCTACGTGCTCCCGTGACCGTTTGGGTGGGTTGGGGGGGGGGGGGGGGGGTGTGTTTTACCAATTTACTCCCCATGACCGTTTGGGGGATATTTTGGTAAAATTCCCCTAACAACCATATTATAGGGGTAATATGATCTTTTAAGGGATAATTTTACCAAAATATTTTATATTTTAGACGTTTATGGATGTTATTCAGGGCTATTGTTATTTTGTTGAAATAATCAAAATACTCCAATGCAACCAAATGACAAGGGTATTTGTTGTCATTTGATACCCTAAATAGATGCATAATAGATGCACTGCTTCAATGTCATTGGGCACCAATGAGTGGCAACACAAATAACACTTCAAGCAATGGAAGAACTTCTGCAATTCCATGCACCCAATACAAAACCTCTGGTAGGTACAGAAAAATATATAAATACACAGCTAGACGATGCTCGAAGTTGGAGATGATCCTTTCGGTTTGATAAGCAGAGCGTGCTGCGTGCTGATATGGAGAGAGGAGCTCCGACATCTCAATCTCCATGTATGGATGATAATTGTAAATTTTGGAAGGATTCCAAGGGTAGTTTAGACACATGTCAATATCTTTTCATTTATTATGTTGTGCTCAAAGTAAATTTGGTTATCGCAATAGCCGCATACTAAATAAACTTGTGGACATTCCTAAATGGAATGTAATTCTTAATAATATACTTGTCTATAATTTTAAGAGCAAGGAAATTCTAAATAAGTAACTTTATGTTGATCTAAAGTATAATATTTCTAATTGTTGAGAAGTTGGCTTAACATAGACTTAATTTATTTTGGGAAAAAGAAAATGCAATATATAAGAGTCGGTATCCCCTTCCTAGAAGTTCACACATCCTCCTTCCTAGAAGTTTCCCGATGTGGGGCTAACACTAGAGGCTAATAACAATAGAGCAAAATACATAATAAAGAGAACTAGCTCCTACATTCCTTGCAATACATAATAAAAGAGAACTAGCTCCTCCTTCCTAGAAGTTTTCCGATCTCAATCACCTTCAACTTGGCCAAAAAGTGACTATAAATCGTTCGAGATAAAGACTTAGTGAGAATGTCGACCAATTGAGAGGAAGCAAGAACATGGTGAACCTGGAACTCTCAAAGCTTGACCTTGTCCAAAGTAAAATGACAATCGATTTCAATATGTTGTGTCATGTTCCAGTTCCAAAATACATAGGAACCCAAGACATGAGTATGCCAGCTGTACGACTAGAATAAGTATCACAATTTAATGGACTTATCCTAATTGTAGTACGCTGTAAACTTATATTTACAGGTAATCTACTCGCAATACTATATCTCATCCACATAATAGAAACAACAACACGTGAGTATAAATATAAATGAAAGATAATAGTAACAATTGGAAGAAAATAATATCAAATCTGAATATCCAAATATAACTGGAACTGTCTGATAGTCAATAGTTTAGTGGAAATACACATCCACGGAAATAAAAGTAAACTGAAATAAATAAATAGCCAGGACATAGCTAACTAGATAACATGTCCGTGACTCTAAGTAATCTCCGTACCCCTGGATCAGGAAAACTCCTCTGGCACAACCTTAAGTTCTCATCAAGATAACCTGTTTCTATTCCCGGTCCATAGACAGTAGGATACAAGTGCTCGTCCGGATCTGGAAAAGAACCAGATCCTCAGAGGGACATAAAATACAAAAGAAACATGCCATATATGAACCGAATAAATAAATAAATAACATGGCTCGCTAACTATCTATGTGATGCACGTTGAAGACAACTTTGATACGTATGAGTAGCTGAAGCAAAAAAGAATAGCATCCGCTAGAGGCTTATGTATATACTAGCATACCTTCCGACCGTACCTGACGAGTAGTCAGGGCCGTTGCTGGATATATCCACTAGCAATACACC
>JANAVB010028251.1:0-66386 GCA_029216955.1 Iris pallida
ACTAAACATCATGTACTCAAATCACATACAACTAAGGAAGATATGAAAGAAAGACAACAATGAAATCTATAAAATGAACATACATATCAGGAAATGTATCGGAGGCATATCCGATGAACAAGACGTAAATCTAGATAAAGAATATGGCCTAGAGCTCTCAAGAGGTCAACTCATGATCCAAAAGAACGTCGAGATCTGTCATCATAAAGTCCAAAGTGTGGGGGATAACATTACCTAAAAATAGTTATCCAGTCAGGATTAGAATGAACACATCACTAACAACAGTTCTCAGTAAATGATAAAGACTATGTAACAGTAAATAAAAAGAATATACGAGAATAAGTAAAGTGTACATGAAAGTAGCATGGCATAGTAAAACTGTAAACAAGAACAAGAAAGAGTAAAGCAGGTTATCTCATGTACAAGAGTCAAGAATCTATACAAACCATGTGAGTAAGTACTAGCTTCGACATGTGGCCGACTTGGGAACTTGCACAAGGTCTACTGGCCTGGTTAATCATACGTGAGGTATATGATTAACACTCAAAAGGAACTATACATGCACAAAGAGGATATTGACCACATATCTATTCTACTACTTCCCGCCCCCGACTGATACTGTGGATCCAACCATGACACGTTATGACACAGGATTCTCTGAGAATGTCGCAAGCCTTCACAGGAATCGTGTCTATACAATGCACAAGAACAAGGACAAGACTCGCACAAGATATACCAAGACAGGAATAACATCTCATGACGGGATCCAGACAAATATCAATCCGTGTGACCAATGTGTCAAGAAGTCGAGGATATCTACACTAAATACATGAAACATAGAAAATAACATAAATGAAAAATTATCAGAGAATGTACTCGTCTCAATTTATTGGAGTCGACGTACACGACACGAACATGTCGACACGGGATAGGTACAATGCTATGCTCCACAAGATGGTCCCAAACGACGACACAGGCAGTTCCCAATCAAGGAAAATAAATCAAGGAAGAGGGAGGGGATATGCTACTGAACCCAATCACTACAAAATCTACAAAAAAACAATAATAAAATATAAATAAAAGAAAACAAAGGGGAAGAGCTGCTGCTCTTTTCCAACAATTCAAAAAAGGGGGGTTCATCCCTAAATTCTTCCTTAAACTGGAGAGGGGGAGAAAGCTGAGGAAGAGAGAGGATGGGGGTTCTCACAGTGGTTTTGCCACGACGGGACGGCGCTGGGGTGCAGACTCGGCAGAGGCATCAGCGGCCGGGCGGAGTGGACGCTTGAGGACGGCGGCGCTCGAAGGGGTGGTCGGCGCACGGGCACTGGAAGAAATGGAGTTTGTAACCCCACTTTTTCCAATTTATTGAATTTTGGTATTTTTCTAGTATTTTAGAAATTTTTTGAAGTGATTACATTAATATTTATTGAGTACCAATTTCCTTATTAGTTTTTAGCATTATGTTTTATGGAAGAAATCTTGTTAGAGACTCTAGCAACAATTGTGGAGTGTTATCCAAGAATTGCAATAACTTTTCTAACTAACTACTTGGATTAATAGCTAACCTAGAAGTGGGTCCAAGATTTCTAACAACCATAACTAACCTTCTAACAAACTGTTATATGCAGTTTGTAATAAACCGTTTGTGAGACACTTATTTGCAAATTTTCCATTTTCTCTCCCTCCTCTATAAGAGGCCCAGAGGAGAGAGAAATTGAGCTCAACAGCTCAATTTTCAAACCGAGCTTCTTCTTTCTTTTTCTCCAATTTGTTTCTTGAAACCTTTCCCTAACCCTAAACCCTAATTTCTCGAATGGATCCATGGTGATGGCGACGGCGACGGGCTCTTCCTCCTGCGAATAAGACAGCAACGACGCACTCTTTGGCGTCGAGTTCTCGGCGACGCACGACCACTACCACGACGGCAGCGGCGACAACGAGGGTTTCGTCTCCGATGAGTGGGTGGTTTCTTCTTCGACAGATCTAGAGCCGGAAGCACTTCTCGGGTGGCACACGATCGAGACTGCAAGACCTCGTCGATGGCGCTTCTCCGATTCTCCGACGACGACGAGTTCCGCGACGACGCTCCATCATTCGATCCCGACGATCGACAGCAGTGGGTTTCGTCCACGGCAAGCGAGTTCATCGACGGCGGTAGCTAGGCGTCTCTTCCCCGACGCCGACGACGAGTAGCTCAGCTTCTCCGGTGATCCGATCTTCTTCGGCGACTCCATCGGTTGGACTTCTTATTTCGATCAAGAACGCGACAATCTCTGGTAAGCATTTGATTTGATTTGATTTGATTTGATTTGATTCCATTCTTTGTTCAAATTCAAGATTGGATCTGATGTGTTCTCAATAAATTGATTTGGCGGTTAATATTCTTTCTGATTGGAAATTGATCAGTAGATCAACTGCAGAATTGAGGTCGAAGTTCTGTATGAGTGTGTGTGGATCTGGGATCCTATGAGTTTTCTTGAATCTCCTTGATTTTTCTTTTATTGTTCTTATAAAATAATCTCCAACACTTCTAAGAACATGTTTTATTCTTTGTGCATGGCGTTTGTTCGATGGAATGCCTCTGCTGGACACGAAGAGCTATGTCTGACCTCCTGGGACCAAGTTCTCACTCTAGATCTAGCTTCCTAAGCTCAGGTAATGCCCTACCTTCCTTGTGTTAGAGAACATATTACATGTTCTGTACTTTAATATGAGTTTTGGCCAGAACTGTGGGTGGAATGCGAGGAGTCCAGGTGTTGTTCGTGTCAAGCGTTAGCGTGTGTTCTTTTGTTCGTGTCTAGAAATTGGTTCGTGTCAGAATCCTGTGTGTCTAGAAGTAAAATGGTGTACAGGTAAATCGCTTCAGTCGGGTCGAGATTAGTAAGTAGATGAAGAAGAAGAAGTCGTCTACAGATCAGTTGGCTAGGCGTGCAATGGTTGGAGATGGAGTTGAACCTTAATAGCCGTTATCGACTTTATTTTATGCTTTAGACAGAACTGAGTCTTATCGGACATTTATGTTAGTGGGCTGCAGACCACGACCCATAGTGTTCATTCATGTTTATTATCTTATTGTGGATTGAGATATAGATTTGTTTGCCAAGACTTGGCAGCTTACCCTAGCCGTGACAGCATTTACGTACTTGAGTCGGGCTGGAGTCCACTTGATGCGTAGCTGGCTTGCTCACGAGCTCGCATCCGAAAAGCGGGTGCGGGTCGTGACAAGTTTTTTTGGTGGCCCATGCAGGTCAGAGCATATCGTACCGGTTACGTAACTGTACTGGTACGAGCCTGCGCATCTGACTAAACCCTTAGAAATCTCAATCCACTTTGCTTTGAAATTTTTTCTAGAAATTCTCTACGTCCTTGAAACTCCATATTTGCTCTCGATTATACTTTCTTGCTTTCCATACCAATGATTCTCGTCCACTTTTATTTCAAGATGACAAACGATCGTGCTGTCTAGAATTCATTAGAAATTCTTAAGTTATAGTATACTATTGCTTGACTATTGAATATTTTGGTGTTTATAGACATTATGGAGTATAGATGCCACAAGCCCTAGATATCTGTTGGTAGAATTCTTAGCAACTAGTTAGAAGATCATAAGACTTTGGTGCCCGTATTTTGAGGAGTAGTGTGACCAAACGTGGATAGAAGTTCTCAAGTATTCGGAGTGATGAAATGACTAAAGAATGTTACAAAATATTTTGAGAGATTAAATTTGAGGATATCAAGGTAATAGTAGACTTTGATTTTTAGGAATAGTTACGAATTAGAATTTCGAGGACGAAATTATTTTTAAGGTGGGTAGATTTGTAGCTCCCCTTCCCGAAAATTTTGAATTATTTTTTTATTTGATTTAAATGGTGTTTTTGAATTTTTATAAATAATTATTTTAGTTAATTATTACGGTAGATGCCTTTAGCCATGGTGGAGTTTTGGAGTACAAGACGACTAGGAATCATGGCACGGGTAGTGCAGTAGCGTGCTTTGACTACTGTTTAGCCATGATAGGGGAGTGCCAAGCCATCGGTGTGTCCTAACTAGGAAAACCAGGCCAAGCTATAGCATGACCATTAGAAAAAGTTTAATTAATTATTATTATTAGATTTATTGACTTTGCAGGAACCCGGTTGAACCAAACTAGTCCAGACTGGACCCGAACTAAGCCCAAGCCCATGTAGTCATATTTTGTGTGTGTACAAATTTTCCCTAAATTATTTTAGATGATAAGGTACATTTTTAACTATTTGAATATTTGTACAAAACTGGTATTTTATTATTAAATATTGTTTACAATGTTTGTACAATTTTTTGGACCCAGACAAAGGTGAATAGTATAAATTCAACAAACCACCATTTAATTATTTTAGTATTATTTTATTATTCTATGGTGATTAAATAAATATATTATTGCAATTAGGTATTATTACTTGTTAATTGAGTATTTATTGGTACATAAATATATGAGGTAGATATATATATGTGTGTATAAATATAGATGTATATTAAACGTGTGTGTGTATATATAAATGTATATTATATATGTATATTTGTATGTATATATAAATATATCATATATATGGGTGTATGTATAATATATAGGATTATGTGTGTTTGGGTATATATATAAATATATTAGTATGTATATTTATATGTAAATAGGTATGTATAAACATATATGTAAATATATTTATAGGTAAATATGTATAGCAGCAGCAGTAGTATAAAACCGAACCCAGCCCAGGAATTCCAGCCCATAGGCCAGCCCAAACCCGCATGCATCCCAACCCAGGCCCACAAGCCCAGCAGCCCAAGTCATTGAGGGAATCCCAATACAAACCAAGCAAGGCCAATCCCAATACAAACCAAGTCAGGCCAGTAGCTGCTAAAATCCCGCACAAGGAATCCCCACAGCCCGAGCACAGCACATCAAACTCGACCCAAATTTATACATGGTGTATATAAATATAGATATCGTGAACGAGCGAGAAGAAGAATTCGCGCAAACCCTAGACTAAACTCGACGCGCCGCCACTTCCACCGCGACCCACCAGTCCGACGCCGGTGCGTGCCGTGGACCGCCGCGCGCGGCCGCGCGGGTCGCCGGAGGCTGCCGGAAGCACAGCCGTGCACAGGAGACAGGGAACCACCGACAGCAGCGTCCCCAAAGCTTTGATTTTGCGGTGAGTTTTCTCTCTCGTCGTAGCATATATTTTTGTACGGTTTCTTCGTACAAGTCGACAATATAACCATCTTCGAAACCCTTCAAAGGGAATTTGTTGTAAACCCTTCGATCGACCGAGAACTCGACGCGAAGTCGATCCAATAACTGTTCAAGAACAGAACAGTTTCGTAGACCGATTACCCTAATTTACGGTCAGTTTTCTTCCAAACTATGAACGATTTTGAAAATCTATTTGAAGGAGTTTATTGACAACATATAGGACTTCACGACCCTTTTTGTGGATTTAGAAATCATCGACTACGTATCGAGAAATCGAATCCGAAATTTACCAAAAAACTGTTTTAAAAACTAGAAAATTTGTCCGATACGACGTACGTCCCGCCAATCCGGGCGACGTGGTCACGAACTGAAGGCATCGAAAGGTGCATAACAGCTTCGTGGTCGTGTGGGCTTTGACGGAATTCAAATTGGTTGCGTGTGCGCGACGAATTTGATCCGTATCCGTCGAAATTTACCGTATCGGCCTCTGTGCAAATTTCTTAATTACTTTATGCACGTTCGTCAGATCGAGACAAAATTTGCGCCAACATGACCTTATCATTTTTTGGTCCTGTATGCCAAGTTTGGTCCGATTCTGAGACAGTTGATAAAATCGCCGTTTTGCGGGCCCTACGGTCCGACTCAACGGGTGATTTTGTGCACGGTCCGCCGGAATCTAACTTTGGACATACGGTTGGGTTCGTATCGAAAAACCGGACCTCTTGACATATAGTTTGATGACTTTAGAGACCTTTGACTCTGGCACGCTTATCGGTGCAAAGCGGGTCCAACGGCGGACATCGTTTTTGCCCAAAATTACCGTTTTGTCCCTGTGTCCAGAATTGGACTTAAGGACAGGCAATCCTATCTAATTTGACTATTCTGAGTATGTTGGCAATGTCTGTTTTAGCTTTCGGAGACAGTTGAGAGGACTTGGACTTTATGGCTTGGTAGTTGACTGTATTTTTGTTGGATCTGCGTGCAACCTCCAGCAAGATACCTTGCCTCTCTACATTTTGTTTACATGCATATTTCTATTACTATATAGTTTTACTAGTTGATTATTGACATATGATTTGTACATCGTGCTTGCTAGTATATATTTAGGCCTTGATTATAGTTATCTTTGTAGTTCATATTGGACATTGATATATATATAGTTCTTGTTTATAGTTATCCTTGTAGTTCATATTGGATATTGGTATATATATAGTTCTTGTTTATAGTTATCCTTGTAGTTCATATTAGATATTTGTATATATAGTTCTTGTTAATTCTGTAGTTCATACTGGATTGGTTTTCTCGTGTATCGTGATTGAGTCGTGTCGTGTCATCACTTGTACTTGGTCTGAGTCGTATCGTGTCATAGGATGAATAAGTCATAACGGAACTGCTTTACCTCCTTGCCTTGAAATTCTTGAAGCTAACCTGCGAGCCCACACTAGGGGCGAGGGTTAGTAGTTAAGCTAACCTGCGAGCCCACACTAGGGGCGAGGGTTAGTAGTTAAGCTAACCTGCGAGTCCACACTAGGAACGAGGGTGATGCTAGCCTGCGAGTCCACACCAGGGACGAGGGTTAGTAGTATATGATTCACACCTGCGAGTCCACACTAGGGACGAGGGTGATGCTAGCCTGCGAGTCCACACTAGGGACGAGGGCTAGTAGTTGTTCAAACCTGCGAGTCCACACTAGGGACGAGGGTTTGAGTATTCGATGGTTATCCATTGACATCGTGATATCGTGTTCTCTTATTCTTCTCCAGCAGTTCGTTTAGGCGTAGTGGTTCTTTCAGTCGTGTATAGTCGTGTTTCCGTGCTGATTGGTCTTTTCTCGATTATTTCCTGTATTTTCTTTATTGCATGATAAACTGCTAGATAGGCATATTTTTATGTATCTTGCTATGTCCCCTTAGGACCTGATGATCTCTTTAGGTTAGTTATTGCGTGGAGTTAGTTAGCAACTCTGGTTGGTGGATGATTATGACACTTGTGGAGTCCGGATATGATGATATTGCTTGCGGGATTCAGGTATCGCTATTGTGTTTATTATCCGATCTTGTTTTTCATTCCCTATCATAAGATATCCTGCTTCTTGTTTCAGTTGTAGACACTTGTTATTTCCTTTAGAGTCTTATCGGACATTTATGCTAGTGGGCTGCAGACCATGACCCATAGTGTTCATTCATGTTTATTATCTTATTGTGGATTGAGATATAGATTTGTTTGCCAAGATTTGGCAGCTTACCCTAGCCATGACAGCGTTTACGTACTTGAGTCGGGCTGAAGTCCACTTGATGCGTAGCTGGCTTGCTCACGAGCTCGCGTCCGAAAAACGGGTACGGGTCGTGACATTTACAGCTTATGTATTCATACGAGGCCCATGTACTTCGTATGTATACAGCTGGCATGTCCATGTTCCTAGTACTACGTATTTTGGGACTGGGGCGTTGCACTTGTGACTGAAAAATCTCTCTATATGAACTACTTGATCAATCTAGTCATTAACCTAGTCAGATTCAGTATGAATCCCTGACTGTGATAATCAGGAATCCATGTCCTAGACATGGTGCAAGACGAGACATGTAGTTTGTGCACGCATACACAAATACATTCAACCACGGTGTCCAAAAGAGTTGTATTAGCACGAAGAATAGCCGTCGCAACAGCATCTTGATTATACATGTCATGTTAGGTTTACTTGTCATATCAAGAGTGCGCCACAACAGACCACTATCAAGAGTTATCATGTTAAGGTTGCTTGTTAAGAGTGCACCACAACGGGTCACTATCTAGTATAAGTATGGAAGAGACGTGTAGCATGAGTGCACCACGACGGGCCACCATTATGCAAAGCAAAGAAGTGACATGTAACGTAAGTGCATACAAAGGAAAGAAAAGACATAAACCATGAGTGCACCCCAATGGGCTACTATCTAAGAAAAGAAAACATGCAACAAGGATCGCATGTAAGAAAGAATTAGATAAATGACGTATCATGGCATAAGAGAAGAAATAAATAAAAGTACTACATGACATAAAACAATAATGGAATCTGTGCTAGTGTTAATAATATAAGGGGGTACAATTATTCTCTAGCTGTACAAAATCATCTAACCATGATAAGAATTTATTACAGTCGAAGGAAACCTCAAAAATGTCAAGTACAGAAAACATGCCAAAAGATCAAAACTATTATTGAAGTTATTAATCGCATATGAACTCCAATTAAAGTGAAACAAGAAGATTCTTGAAGCCAAGACAAAGATCTACAACTTTCATGTTGGGAGTTGGAAGAAATTCTGGCTACAATTCAGCCAAATAGGGCATAAAACAGCCAAAATAGGCACTATGCGGCCAGACACTATACATCTATGCGGACTGGCACTATGCGGCACTATACAGCCATGCAGACTAGTACTATTGGGCACTATACAGCCATACGGACTGGTACTATACGGCACTATGCAGCCATGCGAACTGGCACTATGCGGCACTATGCAGCCATGCGACAAGCACTATGCGGCACTATGCAGCCATGCGGTCAGCACTATGCGGTACTATGCAACCATGCAGACTGACACTATACGACACTATGCATCCATAAGGCCAGCACTATGCGGCACTATACAGCCATGCGGCCGGCACTATGTGGCCAATACTATTCATCGACCCTACCAGAACCAGGACAGATGAACATAGAAGATGTCCAAATCTTATTTAGCCGTAACTTCCTCAAAGCAAGTCAAAATCTAACTTTTCAAAGGTCAACATTGTGTAGAATCAAATTCTCTACCACATGGAACAATTAGTTTTCAAAAACAAGTTTGATAGACCAAAACCCAAGAAAACCGAAAATAAGGTATGCTTAGATCTACAAGAATTTATCCACCAAAATAAAAATGCCAAGTTCCAAAGATGCTTAGAATCATGTAAGGAAGAGTTTAGAACAAACAAAATTATATTTTTCCAACATATGGCAAGATGTACTTGCCTTAGGTTGGAGGAGAAAATGAAGAGGAAGAAGATGAAGAGAATGAAAATAATGGAGGAGAGAGAAGTTTGGGTTTTATACAAAACCATCTCATCTCAAACCAACTAAACCAAACCAAACCAAACCAAGTTGAACCAAACCAAATTAAACCAAGTCAAAATTAAACCAAAGCAAGGCTAAGAAAGACAAGTCAAAATACGGGTCACCTGACAAAGGCTAGAATTTCGTATAAGTACACTAAAAATACGTATAACAGAAAACGGGAGTGACAGGCATGCCGTCGGCATACAATGGTACACTGGCAATATGCCGGTCAAGGAGAAAATCTATAAGTTGGAAAAAAAATTTAAAGCGTTCCGAAAATCAAAAAAATACAAAACACAGTACTGTTGGCCCATTGGTCATGGTCAAACCTGATTTTAATAATTGATCAAACTCTGTATCGATATAATTTCAAGTCAACTCAGATGTTTACCTACGACGTTTTGGACACTGCTCAACAATGGATATTTACTATGTTCAAGACCGAAGATGTTTCGAAGTTGTTTGCCATTCAGAATGTACTTCCTGTTACGCTATGTAATTTTTTATTTTATTGAGTCTAGGAATACATTGTACACCGAGTCGTACTGATAAATAGGCTATCCTAAAACGTTTTTCAAAACCATCCTATTCTTTATAAATGACATACGTTTTTGAAAAACATTCTTTTTACAAAAAGCTTCTGAAGGATTTTTCAAAAAGCCAAAATTTATTTTCTTCAAAAATGAACTGGCAGAACCCTAGGAGAACTCGGCCCGAGTTCGGCCAGAGTTCGGCCATTTGGAACGTTAGTGAACGTTGGATTTTTGAACTTGGTCATCCTTCAGTTGCGGTTTGTTACAAAGAGTTCTGTCTGAATTCTGCCCGAATTCTGTCAGAGTTCTGTCTTTGGAAAAACTATAAATAGAGAAGTATTTCGATCATTTCAAATCACCAATTCACTTTCAATCTCTTCTCTTCCTGAGCTTACATTCTTCCAAAGAATTCTTAAAAAGCTTTCATTTTCAAATCCTAAGCCAGTTACAATCCTCTAGTCGATTTGCCAGTGCGGTACGGTCTAGAAGTTTCAGAGCGATTGTAATCAGAGGCTTGATAGAAGATACAACTCTTCACAATTGAAGTTGGTCGAGTTCTTAGTATCAAAGCTCGCGTCTGTAGAAGTTGCAAGGACTTCGTATGAAAACTTGCAGAATTTTTCAATAGTGGATTCAACTGGAAGCTAGAGTTCTTTCGACTGGACTAGTCCTCACAAGAGGGAAACCAGTATAAATCTCGGAGTTTGCATTTGCCTTCTGATCGCTTTTAGTTTCTGTCATTTACTTTTGTGATTATTATTATATCTGTGATCTAACTGCTAATAAGTTTTTAATTAGCAATATTCCGCTGCCTACTCTATTCACCCCCCTCTAAAGTATTCTGCTTTACGATTTCGTTCCTACAATTGGTATCAGAGCGGGTTATACAGGTAAAGCAAGGTAAAATTGCAGTTATATTCAATTTTTATATAGATCACAGCATTACACATGGCAACTGTGAAATTCACAAGTGAAGGCCAAGCCACAAACAGACCTCCACTGTTTGACGGCACAAACTACACTTATTGGAAAACACGTATGAGTTTCTTTCTGAAATCTCTTGATTTTGACTTATGGTCTGTAGTTATTGATGGCTATAAAAAGCGACCTCGTATTTATGTTAATAGTGTTTTAGCTGAAAAACCCCATAACAAATATACAGAGGAAGAAAAGAAAAAAAGGCCAGTCTTGACGCACGTGCTATTAACGCTTTATTTTGTGCTTTAGACAGAACTGAATTCAACAGGGTGTCTTATCGGACATTTATGTTAGTGGGCTGCAGACAACGACCCATAGTATTTTAGACAGAACTGAGTCTTATCGGATATATTTTGAGAAATATTCATGATTGTATCCTTTTTAAACTGAGTCTTATCTGCAGCCCACTAACATAAATGTCTGACAGAACTCAATTCTGTCTAAAGCCGTTATATTTGAAATTCTGGGTTTATTACAAGTAGGGATTTAGGCTTAGTTATGTCAGACTCACTAAGTTTAAATTGAGAAATATTCATGATTGTATCCTTTTTAAACTATGGTGGTGAGAATTGTAGTGTGTATTAATTTCTTGTCTATATGGTCGATTTATGGGACCTTGTTTCTATAGTTGGAGTATCAGTGCTAGATTAGTTGTATGTTAGTAAATTGTTAAAGCTTGTATATGATACAGTTTAGTATATGGATACTCTAGTTGTGAAGAATGGTGTGATGGAGAAAGACAGTACTTAAGAAGGATGAGTATGCAGGAGTAGAATACAGAAGTAAGGGATTTGTGTGCTGAGAGAACCTTGAATAGTTGGGTTCAAGGTTGAAGAGTTTACAGAACAATGGGTTGCTTGTGGGTGCTAGACTAGTTGAGTTGGGAGTGTATGTTAGAAGCTTTTACAGTTTCATCCTTGCAATTTTGGATTATACATATTTAACCTTAATAGTGTTGTAGGTATTATTTACTACCAGGAACATGTTTCCAATCACATTGTATAATCTTAGTTAGAATATTATAATATAATTAATACTATTGTACTATGGCATTATCCTACAAATTTATCTTGCTAATAATTTGCTAAGATTAAGGACTATTTTCTGATTATAGTCTCCTTGACTAGTATGTACCTATAGTTAGCCTAGGGTTAGCATTGATCTTTAACTATGTAACAATATTAGCTAATGTGATTATTTAGAAGCCTAACCAACTTGCACCGAATCAGGTACTTATAAATCTACTTCCTATTCCCGATCACCCTGAGCAAGGCAAGTAAATTCTATAATTTTTGTTCATTTACATTCATATCATGTACTTTTCTTGTTGACACGTTGTGACACGGTATATCATGTACTCATGTACTTTCATGTTCCTGTATTTACTTGTATTTGGGGAGGGAAAATACACTAGATATGTGACCAAACCCAAAACAGAAATTCAGGTTGATAGCTTAGGTCTCACATCGTGCACGTGGGACTCTAAGCCGTACCGATATTCATGTACTCCTGTACTTATTCTTGTACTCACCCCAGCCGGTCACATATGCTAGTTGTATTTCAAACATTGTGCACATGTCAGTTCTTGTACATCATGTTCAGGATTCATTTCATGTACTTTATTTCCTGTACTTCATGTACTTGCATTCATGTACTTCATATGTTCTTTATTTTCTAGTACTTTACAGCTTCATGTTTTCTTGTACTCATTTCCATATGATGATGTTCTTGTTCATTACCTAGAATTGTACTTTGCTCCGCTCCTGACTGGATATGTTGCAGGTGCACTTGAGGATCTTGTCCAACCTTTATGGGTCAGAGCCCGGGATCTTAGCTGAGTAAGATGGAGCCATGATTTAGATTTAGAGGTTACAGATTGAGATTGTTTAGCTTTACTTCCTGGATATTTGTATATTGACATTTTATAGTTGTATTCTGGTTACCAGGTTTGTCTCCGGCATTCATATTCCCTAATTGTATCATATGGCTTGTGGATTATGTTAATCATTTCTGGGACGGTTATAGATGTTGTGGTGTTTTATTATCTAGTGACTTGGAGTTTTCCTTAGAATTGAAATAGCTTACTTCGTTGCGTCTTCCAACGAAGGCTGGGCGTGGCCGACTCGTATCCGAATATTCGGGAGCGGGTAGTGACAGAAGACGGTGCTCAGATCTGCGGCGGCCATTCGGAGGTAGCGCGATTGCGTCGGACGGAGGCAGCCGGAGTGGCGCCGGGTGGAGCAGGGGACGCGGTCAGGTCAGCGAGGTTGGTCGTTTCCCCTTTTTATTCCTTCTTTCTGTGCTAATGGTGGTTGGTTTGGTGGCGGTGGGATGAACGGCGATGGGTGGATGATGGTGGTGGGTGGTGCTGTTGTGTTGGAGTCCTGTGGTGGTGGTGTTTGGTTGTAGGGGCGGCCGGAGTGGTAAGACGCGGTGGTTGTGTTTGCAGTGGTGGTGAATGTGATGGTGGTTTGGTGGCGAGTGTTGGCCAGGAGGGCGGCCGGGATAGGCATGGGGAGGAGGAGGTCGGGGGTGGTTGCTGGAGACAAAGGAGGGGTGTCGGGGATGATGGTGGATGGCCAGACTTGTGGTGGGGATGGTTAGTCGGGCTGTTGGCCCTGGTGGTTGATATTGGTGATGATTGCAGTGGTGGTGGTCGGGAATGACTTGGGAGGATCGGGACTGGTGTCTTGGCTAGTTGGCCGGGATAGGCGGGGTGTTGCGCAGTAGAGGGTGGCGCTGTATTGAACGCGGAGGGATAAATGGAGGGTTGATGATAGTTGGGGAGTGGTCGGCCAGTGGTCGGGATCGACGGGGTCGGGATGGGAAAAATAGTGTGGCGGCTGAGTTTTTCCTTGGGGATTTGTGTTAGGATTTCTATGTAGCATTGGAGTGTGCCTATTTATAGGGTAGGGAGGGGAAACCCTAAAGCTCATGTAAATGTAATAGAAATAGAAAATATAGTGAAAAACTGCTAACTGCTAACTAATGCTAACTGCTAACATTATTACTATCCTTTTAATTTAATTAGTACTAAAATAAATACTAGCTAATAATTAATTAATTAATTACTAGTTTATTAATAATTGTTAGCTAATTGTAATTTAGCTATTGTTTTCCAATTACTAACAAGCAAGGTCGTAGCCCACAATCCAAGCCTAAGGCTTGGTAGGCTAGAATTAGGACCCTAGTGGTCAAAACCCAATACGAGAGAAAATCGAATAACTTATAATCATTATAACTACATGGTTTCAAAATTGAATTTTTCATCAGTAATAAAAGTATATTAAATTAAAAAAATAATATTTTGACATATTATTCGTATATAAAGGAATATCTGATGCAAATTCTAGACAGAAAATCATTTAACTAGCATAATATAGCTTTTCAACCCAATGATTCAAATACTGATAGTATATTTTGATCGAAAATAACATCGCACTAGAATTCACGGTTTTCAAAGATTAGGAAAATTCAGAGAATAGAAAATTACAAAAGTTCAAAAAATCCAAGAATTCGATTAATGGAGGTTACAAGAACAAAGTTCTGTGAGAGGATGGCTTGAAAACCTTAATGAGTTCTCGGACATTTGGAACGTCTGGCATGCTTTACAGGAAGCACCAGTAGCACAGCACTACAAAGGAGCATAGTACTCCATGCTACAGCGGGATAATACCACATGAGATACCTCGTGAGGGTAAAAGCCTCGGCTTCGGGCCAAGTTGCAGCGGCGTAGCACCGCACATAGGCAGCACTACAAAGAAGCTATGTTGTAGAATGAAGAGTGGTAGGAAGCACTACAAAGAAGCTATGTCTCATGCTATAGTGGTGTAACACCATATGAGGTACCTAGAAAGGATAAAGCGTCGGCTTCGTGAGCCATGTCACTCCGCAAGGAAGCGAAATGCTTCATGTTGGGTAGTTTGGCACTACAAAGAGACTGGACCTCATTTACAGTGGTATGACACCACATGAGGTATAGCCTCGGCTTTGGGCCATGACATAGCGACGTAGCACCGCAAGGAAGCAAAATGCTTCATGCCAAGACTCTTTAAAAGAACTCACCATGAGTGTATGGATAGAGATATAGGTCGTCTCTTGAGGCAAACCTTGTAGACACCCAATATACATACACCGAAATCAGACGGACACAGGGCCTTTAATGTGCAGCCAGAAGCACAGTTGATGTCATTATGTGAGTGGAAAGAATTGTAGTTATGATGCAGAATTCAAGACTTAGTCCATTCTTGTATCATGCTATTATTTAACCCATGCGGAAAGATTCAAGTCGTAGCGACATCTATCCTAATGCATGATAGGCAGTCACTGTAGGGAATGCTCAACCCATATATTGAGATATGTGAAGAATTGTTGGTATTTTTGCCTTTGGAACTAGAAAGATAGTTCCACATTGCACACACCAAAAAGTGAGTATCTCAATATATAGCTTTGCTTGTGTTGAGATGTGCACATGGGATGTGGTGGGACATATTGGTGCCATGTGGGGGTATTTTTCTAGTGGAAAAAAGGATTAACTCCTCAATAAAGCATTTATTCTTTTTGTCATGCTCATGGGATTATTCCCTTAGGAGCCAAGTCCCGAAGGAGCTTAGCGACTCGGATTCGGGCTCAAGGGCGCAAAGTGACGCTTTGTTGGCGCACTTTGCACTTATCACATCAGCATCGGCACATGGCGCTTTGTGCGATGTTGTTGCGCTCGTCTTATACGCGAGTCGCATGCACTAGGCGCATGGGCTCGGCGCATGGCGAGACGCATGGGCATGGGCATGCGCGGGTGTATGCACAGGGGCTTGTGCGGGCTATGTGCGACTATGAGCGTATTTGCGTTTACGCGTATGCGCACATGCGCTATTGCGGGGCTGCGGGACTGCACGCCTATGATTTTGGTGGTTGCGCGCACAGGCGCATGGGCGCTTTTGGCGGTTAATTAGATTGATTAGAAAATTTAAGCGGTTATGGAAAGATTGAATCAATTATTCAAATTCGTTTTTTGCGGGATTTGAATTTAATATCTTTCCATTATTTGCTCCTATCGTTTAGCAATCAGTTTGCGATCAGGATTAGGATTAGGACTTCCATCCAACTGATCTATAAATACCCTCTTCGTGCCTCCTTTGAGGACTTGCTTCGAAATTGAGAGACGAAGAGAGTTGTGTGGTCGTTGTCTTTAGAGTCCAAAGGAGTTCGGCAAGTTCATACAGGAGATGACGACAAGCGTTCCAGAAGTTCCCTCAGAACTTGCTGGTTCCTAGAAGCAGATCGCGGTAGGACGAATCTTGCTTTGAGTAACGGTGATTTTGATCATCCCAGCAGAGTTATCTTTCAATCTTTCTTCTTCTTCTCCGAATGGCTCAAGGAAATTAGGAGAGGAAACTTATTTGCAAGAGGTCTCTAATTCTGACGGTTGCTATATCAGAATAGAGAGCAAATTTATTTGCAGGAGGTCTCTAATTTCTTATCGTTCTTCCATCTAGATCTGTTTCGGAAACAACTTTCCTCTTTCCCTTGCTCTTCCACACTAATTGGAAATGACACACTTCCTCTCTCTCTTTTTTTTCCTAAATCTAGTTTTTTTTGTGTGGTTATTTAGTAATAGGGTCTCATATAATATGTCATATTAGGGTTTGGACGGCATTAGAGTTTGGATCTCATTTTTATTGTTCATTTTAACAATTTTGAGCCATGTGGAGACCCAAACTTTAATGCCGGATAATTTGAAGACCGAAATCCTAATATTACGTATTATATTAGATCCTATTACTAAATAATCCTTTTTTTTTACTCTTAGCTTTATGTTTATTTCTTGTAATTTTAAAGATTACTTGGTAGATTTTTTTCAATGAGTGTTTAGAGGACGAAGGACTGTCAGAATTTTGATGACTGCCTGCCAAAATTTTGTCAATCCTAATAGAAATTTATGTCTTAAAACTGTCAAAAAATTTGCAACAGGAGTAAAAAATGCCAGAATTTTATGTATGGAACATTTACAGTCAGCTTACTTATTATTCTGATCGGAAAAAAGAAGAGACAAAATAGTTAGAAGTAAATACGTAAACAAGTAAAGCTACAGTAACATGTATAGTTCAAGTTCAAACAGAAGCTTTTTTTATCATGTATCTCTACATGACCCATATGTACAACCATCCTCTGCTATAAAAACCCGACGACATATATAAACTACCATCTGTATGGTATACCTAAGCCTAAATCATTCTCTGGGAGTGAGTAAGAAATTGAAATATATAAAAAAAAAAAAAAAAAAAAAAATCTATGCAATAACAAAAAGGAAAAATAAAATCAATATGGAAGGCAGAACAGCATGAAGAAAACGATCAAAGAATAGCTAGATGGAGAAAATACACTAGACAACCACTGGTGAAAATTTTCAACTTAGATGAGTGGCCGGTTGTGGCTCCTGGTGTCAATACTGAGACCTGAGTTCCATTGTTGTCATTGTTCTTTGTTGCCTCTGGTGTGTAACTATTTGGTCCCATTGCAGCGTTCGGAGAGCCAGCAGACGAGTTCCGTGGATTTATTGGAAGCAGATTAGAATCATCAACATCATAACCTGGAAAAAAATTCGTATTACTTCGGAGCAGAAAGTTAAACATGAAATACTAAAATTATTCTGTAAATGGCAGTGATTCTTACAGTTGAACTTCTTCCAACCCAGGATCATTCTCTCCCGATCAAAGACTACACGTAGACCGGTCAAGAAATTTTCTGCATGGTAATATGTTGTTAAAAGACTACATGAGAAAGCAGCAGGTCAAAATACACTTTTGGGCGCTTCCAAATGAATGAGAGTTTTCTAAATTCTAATAGGAATGATGGATTGTTCAAGAACAGAGAAAACTTTCCTAAACCAACCTACCCAGTCACCAACGCAGAACAGGGTGACATGTAACCTAAATTCCTGTTGACTGGGGCCAATGCATATTTGTGGCTTGTTTAATGACAGAGGGTAATCACAAAATTGACATTTACATTATGCACTACTGGTGAAAATCTGCTTTAGATCAAATTGGATCTATAGTTGATCTAGATACCACTCGAACATACCTTTATAAAAATGTAAATGGGTCAGATCTATTTTTTTTTTTTACTGATCAGACCCTGCTGATTTTTCACCATCCCCCCTAAGATCCTCTCTCTCTCTCTCTCTCTCTCTCTCTCATGGTTGCCAACGGCAATAGGTAAGCAACAAAACACCATCGCATAGGGGTGTTAACGAGCTGAGCTATTCCCGAGCTGGCTGTAGCTCGGCTCACTAAAAAGCTCGTGAACGACCCATTTGAGCTCGAGAGCATGAGCTTGAGCCTAAGAATTGGTTTGTTAGATAAACAAATCTGAGCTTACAGGTGTTCAGCTCGTGCTAGCTACTTGGCTCTTTTTTATTTATATGTTTATAATAAAGAAATATCGACACAAAAGACGATCCAATTTCATATGAAGTTCATATAAAAACTTCCAATTTGATATTAAGCTAACTGAGCTACTACACTTTTGGTTTGGAACAAAGCTCATGAGCTCATAAACAATCTCAAGTAAGGCTTTAAGCTTATCTATAATTCAAGCTCATCAGGCTTCCTAATTTAAACCAGCAACTCGCTAGCCTACCTTGAGTGTTAATATTAATTATAGAATCCCAAGCTTGAGCGCAGTTTAAGGTTGTGTTAAGCTCGAGCTATACTTTTCCATAGAGAACATGAATTGAGCAAGGTGATGCTCACTCAAAGCTCGGCTAGAAAACACCCCTACTCACATGCATGCGCGTGCACACACACGCACACAAGAAGATTGGCCAGTGATCGCTTGCAGGTCTAACGACAGGAGACGGGGATGACAAGATCTGCTGGCAAGTAGGCTGTCACAACCATCAATCTCCACCAATTGGCCAGGAGGCAGGGCAGGGAGGAAGAGAATCCATGAAATCGACTGGGGGTGGTTATTTGAGGGAAGGGAAACAATGGGAAGGAGCAAGAGATGAATAACTATGCAGAAACAGGATTAATGTAGAGCTATCTGATTAACTCTTCCGATAGGGATATAGTAACGGGTTACCTCTTCAACATTTATGATAGTTCAGTGAAATTTGCATGCAAACCAATCAAGTAATGAAACTTACGTCCAATTATATTCAGTTGACTACTCCTGACAACAGCGAGGCAATAGAATGACTGCTGGTGCTGCTGCACACCACAAAAGCAATGAATGTGATTGGTGTAATAAGATTTGTCAAGTGTGCAAGTTGGTAAAGAATTAGCAAGAAACTTGCCTCATCGCGGACGAGAACTATTGGGTCATTAACAGGAAATTTGCTTCCACCTTTTGTCGTAAAATTTAGATCAGGTATGTTATTCAGAGACTCATTAGAACTGCAAGCATATAAAGTGCAATAAGATCTACAGTTGACTATTTTTTTTCAAATCAACATCATCACAAAATCAATTGAAACTTGGTGGTAGCAAAATTACCTTATATAATAACAATACTCAAATGGGATGCTGGAGTTAGCTGTATATAGCTTATCTTGAACTTGGGCATCAAACTGAAAAAAATAGATAAATCAGCATACTACTAAACTTGAACGAAATTCTGACTTGAGAACTATTGTTTAAATTACTTACACTCTTGGAGAGGCTTGTGTAAGCTGGATCTGCCAAATATGTGAAAGAGGTGCCAGAGTCAACAATAGCACTAAAGTCCACGTTTATGGAACTTTCCCCTAAACTCATCCCAGTAATGCTGATATTGTATGTGGAGATGGCACTGAATTTGAGTAACAGAAACACTTACATAAATGTCCTCATAAAATTTAAGCATTTAGAGAAAATTAGACAATTAATTCAAATAAAAATTCCAATAATATAAAAGCGAGTACTATTATTCACCGTGAATGTCTAAGATTGAATTGAGTTTCTTGTTGGTCAGAGCTTCCATTGTCCCCAAAACTGATTCTCCCAATACCATCATCCCCAAAGCACATGGAAAAAGAATCAGATGCGAAACCTGCACTTGATAAAGTGCTAGGAACCGAAATTTTGTTCATACCAAGCCCAAAAAGACCATTCGGAGCTGCAGAATCTAGAAATGAGCCAGTCTGAACCTGCCCACAACTGCAAATACGATTTACAAGTGAATCACTAATACAGATTTGCTGAAACCAACATCCATATATGAACGTGTCAACAAATTTTGGAAAATGCTACTTGGGTAATGAGCACATACCCGAAGATGATTGGTGCTTTAACAACTTTACTTTTCGTATCTTCTGTTGTTAAGTACAAAACATCCTTAATGAGAACCCCTGAAGATGAGGTGTCAGCAGATACATACTCAACACTGTAAGGACATTGACTACTTCCAGAACATTTGTTTTGATGATCACAGAAGCTGCTATTGCAAGGAACCTTTCGACTTGTTGATGACATGCTAGGACTATAAATGCTGAAGTCAAAATTCTGTAGGCAGATGAGACAGATTTAGAACACGTGTTCCCAAAACAGCATAAATAGCATGTTGGAGAAAAAAATTGGAAAAATAAACCTGCAAGATAATTTTAGAATGACCTAGTTACACATGCAACAAATTGGATCATTTTCTATTTGCTAGCCAAATGTACAATCATGAATAAAGCTGAATACATGGCCCCCAAGATTGTATCATGAAAATACATTTCATCGGATGGTAACAGCTATTTTTATGCTGGCTAGTCACTTGATTACCCGGACATGCAAGTATGTACCGCTTCTCTACCATCTTGCTTGGTTTTTTGGGGTAATTGCTTACATATTTGGCACTTTGAAAATTAAAATCAACTACTTCCTATTAGAGCAATTCAAGAAATGTATGGCAGTTTATTGATTTTGTGGGAACTCCCTATTGTTTCTGCACAAATAATGTTGAGAACTAATAAGGGATTTAGTCCCACATTGGAAAATGTAATATGAAGAGGAGCTAGACTCCCTATAAGTAGTGGAGTAGCCAATCAATAAAACACACAACTATTATTCTCTACATGGTATCAGAGCCATAACCACAAAAAAAAAAAAATTCATCCCTTCCCCAACCCGCCCCCCCGCCACCGCCGAAACCCCCCCCCCCCCCCCCGTTGCTGCCCCCGACAGTTCCCCCCAACCCCCCCCCCCCCCCCCCCCCGGCAAAAACCTCCCCACCTGCCTCGCCCGACGCCCCCCCCCCCACCCCTCTTGCCCTGCCGACGCCCCCCCCCCCCCTGCCCCACCCGACGAACCCCCTCCGCCCCCCCCCCCCCCCCGTCCCGCCGACGACACCCACCCCACCCCGTCCCGCCAACGACACCCACCCCCCCCCCCCCCGGCAAACCCCCCCGCCCCAACCGACGCCCCCTCTGCCCCCCGACGCCCCCTGCAGCCGCCCTCCCGACGCCCCCCCTCTCTTCTGATCCAATCTGCTGCTGATCCCCCCTCCTTTTTTCACAGCAAAAAAAAAAACTCTAATTTGAGAGAGATTATGTGGACGGTTATTCGAAGACGGATGGCTGTCAAATGCTTTATTTTCACCTTCTGTTCCTAGATTACGCCCTCCGGAATTACAAATGCTTTATTTGTTTTCCCTTCTCGATCTGCATATTAGGGTCTACATGCGCGCGCCGGTGTTGGCCACGTTATCAGCGCATTCGTAAGGTCTCTGTTGAAGACTTTACATAAAGACGAAGACGCCGCCGAAGACGACGACGACGACGATTCACAGTTGAAGACGCCATGGATTCGATCAGTGGTAAACTGACAGCAGAAGAGATGAAGGCCTTGGTTGATGATATTTTATCAAAATGATTAACCGAGGCATCCCCACGTGTGATCCATACTGATGTGGATCCGTCACCCTACAAAATGGGAAAGCTGAACAAGCTGGAGACGAAGTTGGAAGGAACGTCCAACTACTTGAAATGGTCACGGCAGGCATTGCGGACGCTGAAGGGACGAGGCTTTGTTGGCTACGTCAATGGCCAAACCAAGGCGCCAGATGATCCCTCCTCAAAGGAGTTTGCTATTTGGGACATTGTCAACAATGTTGTGGCTGGATGGTTGACTGCCTCCTTGACCGACCAAGTGTCGGACAATGTAGAGGCGATGGAGGCTGCCGCTGACATATGGCGGACTTTGAAGGATATGTACTCAGGCTTCGACAATCCTATGCGGGTCTTCCAACTTCAGGATGAACTTGATAGGGTGGCCCAGGATGACCGTACCATCTCTGAGTATGCAGCACTGTTGAAGAAGTACTGTCTCCTTTGACATTCCTACGGTGACTTTTCAGGAGAAGGGGACAGGACGACGATTAGGGACTGGCACATGGCATAAGGGACTGTGGTACTTGGACAGGACTGGACTGGACAAAGCATTGGCATCTCTGGTAGCAGACACACCGCCGGCAGATTCACGGCGCAGTGCAGAAGACGAATTGCTCCTCCACCACCAGCGTGTTGGTCATTCTTCTTTTAAAATTCTTAGTCGAATGTATCCGTCCTTATACCAAAGGGCTAATAAAGAGAAGTTATTTTGTAATGCATGTGAGTTGGATAAACATACCAGAAGCACGTATGTGAGTTCAGGAAGTAGAAGTTCAGCTGCATTTGATATGATACATTCGGACGTATGGGGGCCTTGTCCTACAACCGGTATTAACGGTTTTCGATGGTTCGTCACTTTTATTGATTGTTATACTCGCGTGACATGGGTCTACCTTATGAAGAATAAAAGTGACGTCTTTGAGGCGTTTCGAGACTTTCATCGCCGGATAGAAACACAATATGACACTAATATTAAGTGCTTACGGTCTGACAATGGGACGAAGTATACAAATAAGAAGGTTGTTGAGTATTTATCCACTCATGGAATACTACACCAAACTTCATGTGCCTATACACCGGCACAAAATGGTGTGGCCGAACGGAAGATCAGACACCTGCTAGAGGTCGCACGGACGATGATGCTGGCTATGAATGTCCCGAAACACTTATGGGGACAGGCGGTGTTAACGGCCTCTTATCTCATCAACAGAATGCCATCTCAGGTATTGGACTGGAAGACACCGTTGGAAATGCTTACTGGTGCAACCATGTACACTGTTTCACCGAAAGTATTTGGGTGTGTATGTTTTGTCCAAGATAATAGGCCAGGAGTTGGCAAACTGGATCCTAGAGCGGTTAAATGTGTTTTTGTCGGGTACACGGCAACTCAGAAGGGATACGCATGTTGGAGCCCCGTTGAGCGGAAGCTGTTTGTAAGCATGGACGTTACATTCAGAGAACTGGAACCATATTATGGTTCAGATGACGGTTCAGCGTTCGGTGACACACCTAACACAGAGGGTGTTAGATGTGACGGGAAAAAAATAAGCCCATCTGTGGTGGTCGGATCGGTCCCATGTCCGGTCGTAGAAAACTGGACGGAAGGGGGAGAGAAAAACTAGACGAAAAGGGGAGAAAACAGTGAATCCGATACAGAAGATGAAGAAGATACATATGTTAAACAGGGAAAGCAACAGACAATGGAAAAGGAGGTTCAAGTCTACAGAAGGAGACAGCAGAAGTCAAGTACTGTGCCTGTACCATACCCCGTGCCTACTGTACCAAGTCCCTCGTCTACTCCTGCTCCAACTCTTGAAGATGTTGCCCCCGCACTGAATCAATCTGATTCTGATGCGGATCTCTCTGACTCTAATGGTATGATCTCTCCACCACCTATTGCTCCCTTAAGGAGATCTTCTCGCATCAATGCGGGTAAGGCTCCTAGTCGTTTTGATGATTATGAACATGATACTACCAACTACTTGTCTTATTCTAACATTTCTTCGAATTATCGAGCCTTCATTGCATCATTAGGCTCTACTTCGTTGCCCAAAATTTGGTAGGAAGCAAAGAAAGATCCAAGATGGAAAGCTGCAATGATGGAAGAACTTGGGACACTGGAGAAAAATAAGACGTGGGAGCTGGTTCCACTACCCAAAGGGAAGAAAACTGTGGGATGCAAATGGGTGTACACAGTAAAGGAGACGTCAGAAGGAAAAATGGAACGATACAAGACAAGGTTGGTTGCAAAAGGATACACACAATCATATGGCATCGACTATGATGAGACGTTTGCTCCAGTAGCGAAAATGAGCACCGTAAGAACTCTGGTCTCCATTGCAGCAAACTATGGGTGGAAGCTATACCAGTTAGATGTGAAGAATGCATTTCTCCATGGGGACCTACAAGAAGAAGTGTACATGAAACTCCCGTCAGGGTGCTACGCTACAGAATCAGACGAAAGGACATCGCATGGAAAAGTGTGCAAACTGAAGAAGTCGCTATATGGACTCAAGCAATCTCCTCGAGCCTGGTTTGACAGATTCAGAAAGGCTGTTATAGGCATGGGATACCATCAAGCAAACGCAGATCATACGGTCTTTCTTCAGCATGCAAGAGGCCACATCACTATACTTGCTGTATACGTGGATGATATAGTAATCACCGGTAATGATGAAGTCGAGATCGCTAAGCTGAAGTCAAAACTCGCAAAGAAGTTTGAGGTGAAGAATTTAGGAGCGATGAGGTACTTTCTAGGTATCGAGGTGTGTGAAGGCGAACAAGGAATTGTTCTCTCACAGAGAAAATACGCACTAGATCTGCTGAAGGAGACAGGGATGCTGGAATGCAAAGCAGCAGTCACTCCAATTGACCAGAAGTGCAAGTTAGGAGCAGAAGCAGGAGAGCCAGTTGATCGTGAAAGATATCAACGACTTGTAGGAAGATTGATTTATCTGGGACACACTCGCCCTGATATCTCATTTGCGGTGAGTGTAGTAAGTCGCTACATGCATGATCCAAGAACGGGTCATATGGATGCAGTGTTTCAGATCTTGAGATATCTGAAAGGGACGTCGGGGAAAGGGCTATGGTTCAAGAAGAATGGATGTATAGAAGTTGAGGGATACTGCGATGCAGACTGGGCGAGCTGCATAGATGATAGAAGGTCTACCACGGGATATTGTGTCTTTGTAGGAGAAAATTTGGTCTCATGGAGAAGCAAGAAACAGTCTGTGGTAGCACAGTCTACAGCTGAAGCAGAATACAGAGCAATGGCTTTAGGAGTGTCGGAGTTGTTGTGGGTGAAAGCGTTGCTGACAGAGTTGAAGCTGGACAAGGGAGCACCGTTACGTCTTCTGAACGATAGTCAAGCTGCAATAAGTATAGCTAATAATCCAGTTCAGCACGACAGAACGAAGCACATCGAGATCAATTGATTCTTCATCAAAGAGAAGCTGGAACAAGGAATACTGAAGATTGATCATGTTCGCTCAGAAGAAGTGGCAGACTGTCTGACTAAGGGTCTTAGTTTATCAAGTCTGTCGAAGCTATGTAACAAGATGGGAATGATTAATATCTATCGCCCATCTTGAGGGGGAGTGTTGAGAACTAATAAGGGATTTAGTCCCACATTGAAAAATGTAATATGAAGAGGAGCTAGACTCCCTATAAGTAGTGGAGTAGCCAATCAATAAAACACACAACTATTATTCTCTACAAATAAATTTCCCAGATATAGTTCCAACGTACATTCAGCATGCCAGGTTGAAGATGCTAAAAGGCAGCCTAGTCAGGGCAGGCCCCTTATCTAGAGTCAAGGGGAACAGATCAGAAGAGCCCTACTTATGAAAAAATGTAAACAAAGAATAGAAAAGAAAAGTTAATGGAAGAGAAGAAGGCAATCCTTAGTTTACCTGAAATTCCTCAAGGAAGAACCAACTCGTTACAAGAGCCAAAGGTATGTCAGTATTGGCACCTTTGAGATCTTTATATTACTATTGATGCAGGACCAGCTCACACTTACGGGGCGTTTGGTATGCGGAATACTATATAGCCGGGAATTCTATATTCCCGGGAATCAAATTCCAAGGAATTAAATTCCCTGGAAAATTGCATTCCCATGTTTGGTGACAATATAAATATTTCCGGGAAAAAAAATAAAAATAATAATAACGAAATAAAATGAACATATATAAAAAAAAGGGTAAAAACGACAAAAAATCGGTAAAAACGAAAAAATGGTAAAAACGACAAAATAACAAAAAACGACAAAAACGATGAAAAACGACAAAAACGATGAAAAATAACAAAAAATCGGTTAAAATGATAAAAATGACAAAAAAAACGACAAAAAATGTATAAACGACAAAAAAAAACAAAAAAGGGTAAAAACGACAAAAATAACCAAAACACGACAAAAACGACATAAAATCGGTAAAAACGACAAAAAAACAAAAATGCGGCAAAAACGACAAAAAACAACAATTCGGTTAAAACGAAAAAAAATGACAAAAATCGGTTAAAAACGAAAAAAAAACGGTTAAAAACAATAAAAAAAATCGGTTAAAACGACAAAAAATCGGTTAAAACGACAAAAAATGACAAAAAAATCGGTTAAAACGACAAAAAATGACCAAAAAAACGGTTAAAACGATAAAAAAAAGGTTAAAAACAACAAAAAAAATCGGTTAAAACGACAAAAAATAACAAAAAAATGACAAAAACGAAAAATAATCGATAAAAACAACAAAAAAGGACAAAAATCGGTTAAAACGACGAAAAATCGGTTTAAAAGACAAAAAATAACCAAAAAACGACAAAAAATCGGTAAAAGCGACAAAAAGCGTCAAAAATGCCATAAAATCAGTAAAAATGACCAAAAAAGCGACAAAAACAATAAAAAATGACTAAAAATCGGTAAAACAACAAAAAAAAACCTACAAAAAACGACAAAAAAATCGCTTAAAACGACAAAAAATGACAAAAAAACGACAAAAAGGACAAAAATTGGGTAAAACGACAAATAATCAAAAAGTGACAAAAAAAAGACAAAAACTGGGTAAAAACGACAAAAAATCGCTTAAAACGACAAAAAATTGGTAAAAACGACAAAAAAGCGATAAAAACGACAAAAAATTGGTAAAAACGACAAAAAAAACGATATAAACGACAACAAATAATCAAAAAGTGACAAAAAGACAAAAAATGGGTAAAAACGATAAAAATCGCTTAAAACGACAAAAAATTGGTAAAAATGACAAAAAACGATAAAAACGACAAAAAATAATCAAAAAGTGACAAAAAAGACAAAAAATGGGTAAAAACGACAAAAAATCGCTTAAAATGACAAAAAATTGGTAAAAACAACAAAAAATGACCAAAACGATAAAAACGACAAAAAATAATCAAAAAGAGACAAAAAGACAAAAATGGGTAAAAGCGACAAAAAATCGCTTAAAATGACAAAAAAATTGGTAAAAACGACAAAAAATGACAAAAACGACCAAAAAAGGGAAAAAATGTTCAAAACTAATCAAAATTGATCAAAAATGAAGAAAAAAATTTAGACAATTTTTTTTTCCCGGGCAAAAAAAAAATACCCACCTATTCTCAAGGGATAGAATTCTCATGTTTTGTGGGTAAACTATTTACCCGGGTATTTATAATTTCCGGGAATAAATATTTTATAAGCCAAACAAACGTGGTAATAGATTCCCATCTTAAATTTTCCCGGGAATAAAAAAAAAATACCGCGTACCAAACGCCCCCTTAATGAATTTATTTGGATCTAGTTGAGCTGTTGGATTTTATCTACTAGATTTGGTTAGTAGTGTGTGCAAGTTGAAGTTTCAATTATTTGAGATGGTGTAGGAGTTACTTTGTGGGATCTTGGTTTCTTGTTTCCCAAGATCAAGGGTTTTCTTCTTCTTTTTTCAAGTTTGAGTCTATAAATAGATAACATATATTTTTATTTTCAATGAAGAAGGATGCAGGTTTGTGAGGGTGTCGCGTGGCACGCTGGTAAGGCTTATTTTTTGCATGCAGGAGGATGCAAGTTTGAGTCACGAAAACCACCTCTTCATATATATGGGGTAAGGCTGTGTATATCTTGACCATATCCAAATCATGCGTTAGCGGGAGCCTCATGGCACTGGAACACTGCTAGTTAATGAAGAATTATACAATGGTCTTGCCAAATCATAAGGTATGAAGCCAAAGGAAACACTACATTTCTTTGTTCTTCTCCAAGACACCAAACTTTCCTCCTCTCCTATTGTTGCCGCAATTTGTTGCCCAACATTGATTGTCATGTGTAGGACATGAAGTTTGAGGAGCATCGAACAAAATTTGGAGAGTTCTGATTACGTGGGCCAATTTCACAATCTTCAATTGTAAACAAGATTAGCATTATCGATATGGCAAGTGAAGTTTCAAGATTTATTAATTCAGAAAGGTCTGCATAAGGTCTTGGAAGGCAAGGCAAAGAAGTCGACAGAAATGTCACAAGCAGACTCCGAAGACATGGACTTGAATGCACAGAGTTCTATTCGTTTGTACTTCGCAATAAAGTTCTCTACAATACTTTGTGAGAAAACGGCGATAAGTTTGTGGACAAAGCTTTAAGGTCTCTGCATAACGAAATCTCTAATGAACTGGCTATTTGTGAAACAAAAGTTGTACATGTTGTTGTCCATGAAAGAAGGTATGCGAATCTATGACCACCTCAATACTTTCAATAAACTGATTTTTGAATTGCTTAGCATTGAAGTTAACATTGAGGAAAACGATAAAGTTTTGATTTTATTGTATTTTATGCCTTAGTTTTTGAGCATCTTGTTACGACCCTCCTCTACGGAAAGGATTCGATATAGTTGAAAGATTACTTTTCTTCTGTCAAACGAGGTTAGAAATATGAACAGTTGTTCAGATTCACATGCAGAAGAATTGGTAGAACACGAAATGACAACCGAGATGGAAAGCAGAATTTATGGTTGTTGCATAGGAGATATAGAGAAGGTTCTCACCCGATTCGGTATGGGGAACACAAAGCCAGTTGCTAACTCCTCTTGCAATACATAATTAAGCATTACTATCACCAAGCACAAATGTAGAGCATGACTACATGTCTCGATTACCTTATGCAAGTTCGTTAGGTATCATCATGTATGCTATGGTTCGCACTCGACCATCATTTATGCTATGGTTTCACTCGACCGAATCTATCACATCCAATTGTTGTTGTTGCGGTAAAGTGGATTCTTAGATAATTAAAGGACACTTGAGGTCTTGGTTTGATATTCGGAGGAGACAGTAGCACAGAGAGCTATAATACAGATCAAGTTTATTCTAATTTTGCTGGAGATTTGGACAAGCAAAGATCAACAACATGTTGTGTTTACATTAGCTGAAGATACTATCAGTTGGAGGTCATTGCTTACCTTTGCATTGTCGACTACTGAGACAGAGTTCATGGCAACTACCGAAGCGGTTAAGAAAGCATTATGGTTGAAGGATTTGCTTGGAGATTTGAGAGTTGTTCAGGAGATTATGTTAATAGTGATAGCTAAAGTGTGACCCACTTGGCTAAGCATCGGGTTTATCATTTGATGACGAAACACATTGATGTCCGTTATCACTTCATAGGGAGATTGCAAATGAAAGCGTAGATGTTCTCAAGAAAATAGGCACTAAAAGAAATCCACCAGGCATGATGAGAAAGTTACCGTAGACAAGTTTAAGTTGTGCTTGGACTTCATTAACATTCGAGATGAATGATAGTGCTGGCACATTGATTTTGATCGTAATTGTCTGCATCTATGTGTTTTAGTTCATCTTAATTTTGCAGAATCAAATGGTTCGATAAAGTGCAAAATATCCACTCCTCTCTCATAATGCAATTATAAAGACCGATGATCCAAAGACCTGAGAGATGTTTTTAAAAGACGAAAGTGAATCAAGACCCGTACGCTGATGGTATAGTCCTTTCAGAGTCTGTAAACATGTCTAAAAAAATTGTGAATCACTTAAAATGAATGGCAAATACTAAAAGTTTAGTTAAATATTTTCAAAAACTATTTTTACTATCAAACCAGCATACTGGCGGTACACTGGTTCGTACCGCCGATATATCGATCTATATAAGCAAAATGGTCTATATCATCGCACTGGCATACTGACGGAACACTGGTTCGTACCGTCGGTATACCGGTCTGTATAAACAAAATGCTCTCTGTCATCGCACCGATATAATGACGGAACACTGGTTCATACCGCCGGTATACCGGTTTATATGAGCAAAATACTATACTGGTTTGTGCCGCTGGTATACCGGTTTACATAATCAGATGCTCTATGTCAATCGTACCGGCATGCCGACGGTATACTGGTTCATACCGTCGATATACCGATTTACATATACTAAGTCTCTCTGTCGATCGCACCGGCATGCCGACGATGTACTGGTTCATACCGACAGTATACCGGTTATAGAATATTTTGATTTTCTTCAAAATTCAAACGGTCGGATTGAAAGCATTTAATGCTCCAACGGTCAAATTTTTAGTCGTTACTACTGCAGGAACGGTACATCGACGGTATACTACAGTATACTGGTGGTATACCGTCAAGTGACAATTTTCAATATTAAATGCTTAGCCTTTGTGGTTCTTGTATTTAAAGGCTTTGATTCTCCTCATTCAAAGCCAACTCTTCAAGTCTAAAATTTTCTCGACCACCAAAGAGCTCCTCTCATTAACTCTACTATACTTTCTACTTGTCATTCATTAAAGTGTTAACAGTTGTTCAAGAATTATAACTTATGTCTTCCAAGTGTCATGAAGATCAAAACCTTTCCTCGTGTATTGAAGTCGGAGAGTCCTCCGAATCAAAGCACTCGTATATTGAAGTCGGAGAGTCCTTCGGATCAAAGCTCTCGTGTATGAAGTTGTGAGCCTTCGGATCAAAACTCATGTTGTACTATTTGCTATAATAGTGGATCAAAGCCGGAGAGAGTTCCGGGACTGGACTGCCCTCACAAAGGAAACTAGGATACATTGGGTGTTCGATTTCTTGCTCTGTATCTTCTAATTTTTCTTTACATTGCTTTATTGTGTTGATATATTTTATTACCCTATTTACCCCCCTAGGGTTACTGCAATTGGTATCAGAGCATGGTCTCTTAATTTGCATTAACTTCTTCAAGACCACCAACCCTAGTTTTAGTTCTCACCACAATAAGGGACACTCCATAAATAGACCCCCTCTATTTGATGGAACCAATTAAAATTATTGAAAAATTAGAATGAGCATCTATTTAAAATCTCTGGATTTTGATATATGGGATTGTGTCATAAATCGTCTCACTAAATCCTCTATTATGATTGAAGAAGGTGTTTCGGATAGACTTATTGAAAGGTTTTTCGAAAATGATAACAAGATTCTTAGCCGTGATGCTAAGGCAATGAATGCTCTTTATTGTGCTCTTGATAGAAATGAATTCAATAGAATCTCCACTTGCAAAACTTCTAATAAAATATGGAAGCTTTTGGAAGTTACACACGAAGGCACATCACAAGTAAAGGAGTCTAAGATTAGTAGTCTCACTCAAGAATATGAGACTTTCAAGATGAAGCCAAATGAGTCGATTACTTGCATGTTTACTAGATTCTTTGATATGATTAACCATCTTGCTTCTCTTGGTAAGGAATATTCTACTCATGAAAAAATTCGAAAGATTCTCAGAGGACTCACAAAGGATGGAATTCCAAGGCCACGATGATCATCGAAGGAAATGATATTACAACTATGAACCTTAAAACACTCATGGAAAAGTTGATGACTCATAAGCTAGACATGAAGGCCCAAGAAGAAGCCTCAATACAAGAGAAGGAGAAAGAAAAGATGAAGGAAAAAGAAAAATCTCGCCTTGAAAGTCATCAAGCTCTCCTCAAAGGACGACTCCGATGACGATGATTCTGATGATGAAGAAATCGCTCTCACTTATAGACACTTCAAGAAGTTCCTCAAATTCAACAAAGCAAATCGCCAAATGTCATTCTTGAATTGCATGCTGAACACAAAATCTTGAGGAGTAAGTATAGAAAATCTCAAAAAGAGATTGTTGATTTTAAACAAGAAATAGAAAGACTCACTAGCATTATTAGTGACATAAAAGGGAAGACTAGAGCTTCTGACACAGATGAGATTGAATCACTTAGGCTAAAGCTACAAGAAGCTTTAGAGGACATCAAAGAAAAGGATGTTGAATATCAAACTCTCAAAGAGGGATATGACATTGCAAGGAAAAAGACCCATGTTGCTACTCAAAGAGAAAAAAACATTTACTGCCAAGTACAATGATCTTCTTACCTTGTATAGAAAACAAGGTGGTAGAAACATGACTCACCGAGATGCACGACACCGTAGAAATACTAATACACATCACAACACTAGACACAAGAGTCACACTCACACCAATGCACCATATAGGCCCTACGGCCAAAATATGCAAACACGAAAAAAATACTTTGTAAAGAAAAAACAAACCACCACGAACACATCTCACCATGCCTTCTACTATAGTCACAACAGAAACCATGCTAGGAGGTCGCATGTTCAAAATACTCACTCACCTCCCACTAGAACTACAACACCCACTATGTGCCACTATTGTGGATTGTTTGGACACACATCTCATTAATGTCAAATGAGAATGCATGTTGATATGAAAATGCTAAAATGGGTTCCTAAAACTAATATTCAAGGACCCAAACATTTCTGGGTACCAAAATTTTCATCTTCAACTTGTGTTGTAGGTGAACCCTCCATCTATGCTAGAAGCAAGTGGATTCTCGATAGCGGTTGCTTACGGCACATGACCAGAGATGCTACACTATTTGCAACGCTATCGATTAAGAAGAAATGACACATATCCTTCAACAATAACTTGAGGGGATACATCATTGGACATGATAATATCGGATCCCCTTCTTACCCTTGCATTAAGAATGTTTGTCTTGTCACTAATTTGAAACACAATCTTCTTAGCATTAGCCATCTCACGAATAATAGTTATGGTGTTAACTTTGTTAAAACAAATGCTTCATTTATAATAGTACAAATGGTTCCGTAGTATACGAAGGTATTAGAGAAGATAAAATCTATGCATTTTATCTCGTTGAAGGTACTAACCATGACGGATGTTTAGTTGTGAAAAACGATGAGAGTTGGCTTTGGCACATGAGACTCGGACAAGACAACATGGATACCATTTTCCGACTTGCTACCAAGAAACTCGCTCAAGAACTTCCAAATATTTCATTCAAGAAAGACATGGTTTGTGAGGAATGCGAAAAGAGTAAGTTGACGAAATCCTCCTTCAAGCCAATCAACTCGGTGAGCACCACTAGACACCTTCAACTCAATGGCCCTAGTAGGGTTGCTAGTCTTAGTGGTAAACTTTATGCATTTGTTTTAGTTGATAATTTTTCAAAATTTACTTCGATTATTTTTCTTGCAAATAAGAGTGATGCTTTTCGTGAATTTGTGGATTTTTGTAAACATGTTCAAAACGAAACGTGCATTATGATCAACAAAATTCGAAGTGATCATGGAGGTGAATTTGGTAATGCCGACTTTAAAAAAATTTGTGTCAACAATAGTTTTGGTCATGATTTTGCTTGTCCTAAAACTCCACAACAAATTGGTGTGGTGGAAGAACATAACTCTCGACGATATGACTAGAGTCATATTGAACCAATATAAGCTCCCTCAATACATTTGGGCGGAAGCCGTTAACATGGCGTATTATTTTATAAATAGGGTCTTAATCAGACATATTTCTAAGAAAACTCCTTATGAGCTTTGGTTTGACAAAATTCCATCCATTTGAGTATTTTAAATTTTTGGATTTTATTTTGAACACCAAGGATAACCTAGACAAATTTGAAAAAAAAAAAAAAACCTATGAAGGTACATTTCTTGGCTATTCAATGCATAGTAAAGGTTTTTGTATTTTTAACAAAAGGTCTTGTGGTTGAAGAATTTATCTGTCTCTTTTGATGAACTTAACACTTTTGTATCTAGTTCTTTAACCGATGTTAATGACATTTCTTGTGGTTTGGAGAGTTCTTCTCTTGGAGACACAAATGCTCCTTTACCTAGTTGTGAAATTAAGATTTTTCTACCTGAAAACTCTTCAACCATAGAAACTTCTCCAAATGGTCTTCCCAAGGAATAGAAGTTTGTCACTCATCATCCCAAAGAACTCGTCATCGATGATCCCTCTTCACAGGTGAGCACTTGATCTTCTTCCTGAGATCTTTGTGCAAAAGTGACTTTTATCTCCAAATAGAGCCTAAAAACATTGATGGTGCTTTTAATGATGAATTTGGGATAATTGCAATGCAAGAAGAGCTAATCAATTTGAAAGAAAAAAAGTTTGAGAACTTATTCCTAGGCTCAATAACTATCCCATTATTGGGACTAAATGGATGTTCCGAAATAAACTTAATGATGATGGGATCGTGATTCATAACAAAGCCCGATTGGTTGCTCAATGCTATAACCAAGTAGAAGACATTGATTATGAAAAAAACCTATGCTCCGGTTGCTCGCATAGAATCCATCTGAATGCTTTGTGCTTTTGCTTATTTAATGATTTTAACTTTTTCAAATGGATATCAAAAGTGCCTTTTTGAATAGTGTTATCAAAGAGGAAGTGTATGTCAAGCAAGCTCCCGAATTTGAGAATTTTCCTTTTCCTGATCATGTTTTTAAGCTTCATAAAGCCCTCTATGGTCTCAAACAAGCTCCTCGTGCTTGGTATGAGCGTCTTAATTCCTTTCTAATTTCTCATAACTTTGAAGTGTAAAGTTGACACCACTCTCTTCATCAAATCTCACAATGGCACGTTATTATTAGTTCAAGTATATGTAGTTGACATTATTTTTTGTTCCACTAATAAAACGCTTTGTGAAGATTTTGCAAAAGTTATGCAAGATAAGTTTGAAATGAGCATGATGGGAGAATTATCCTTCTTTCTTGGACTACAAATCAAGCAAGGCCCTCACGACACCTTCATCAATCAAGCTAAATATACCAAGGATCTTCTCAAATGCTTTGAAATGGACTCATCCAAATCAATGAGGACTCCCATGGACACTACAACGAAGCTTGACCACGTTGAAAATGGCGTATCAGTCGACATTCGTAAGTATCGAGGTATGACCGGTAGCTTACTTAACTGCTAATCGTCCTGACATCATGTTTAGTACCTGTCTATGTGCACAATTCCAAGCAAACCCCAAGAAATCTCATTTGTGCGCATTTAAGCACATCTTTCGCTATTAAAAGGCACCCCAAATGCTGGTCTTTGGTATCCCAAATACTCATCCTTTGAGTTAGTAGAATACTCAGATGCCGACTTTACCGGCTGCAAAATTGATAGAACGAGCACTAACGGAGCATGTCATCTTCTTAGAAAATCTTTGGTCTCATGGTTTAGCAAAAATCAGAATTTTGTTGCTATCTCAACAACCGAAGCTGAATACATAGCGGCTGGTTGTTGTTGTGCACAAATTCTTTGTATAACACAAACACTTGTTGATTATGGTATTTCTTCTTCAAATATTTCTATTAAATGTGACAACACTAGCACGATTAATCTCACCAAGAACCCTATTTGTTACTCACGCGCCAAACACATAGAGATTAGACATCACTTCTTACGAGACCACCAACAAAAGCTAACATCCATCTTAAATTCATTGACACTGATCACCAACTTGTTGATATCTTCACCAAGCCTCTTGCTGAGGATCGCTTCTCATTTCTTTGTCGTGAACTAGGCATTCTAGACCTTGAATAAACTCTCTAATCTTTTTAAAATCGATACACCGACGGTATACACCAGTATACAGCCGATATTCCGTTCTGCGCACTTTTTGGACCAAACCAACTGTTGAGTCCTTTCAAAGTACTTCATATCTTGTGGACCCCACCACTTTCATCAAATCTTTGCATTAACAACCATCATTTTCCATCTCCCTGCTTACAGACTTTTCTCCACCTTTCTTCACCATCTTTCCTTCTCCATGTCTAACCCCAAACGTCCGCGCTCTACATCTTCCTCCTCCGCCAACCCTTTCCGTACGGCTCCCTTGCCCAATGGGGACTTTGATCGTCGGCTATTCAAATCCGGTGATACGGCTGAAGCCTGGTTTTCTTCTTTCCACTCCCGCGAAGTATTTGATGGTCAATCCATCAACTTCAACGTCTTTCCGGAGCAACTTCGTTTGGTCGAAGTCACTGGTCCGGCTCCATTACTCAACCGGTCTATTCGTGTTTATCCAGATGCCATGCGGATGTTTTATTGTACTCTCATCCCAACCTTGCCAACAATGTTGTTGAGATACTTGTCAATGAGTGTCATTTCCGTGTCACCGCCAAGGATCTCGCCGAGATTTTAAGTGTTCCAAATCGGGGCGATGCACTACCCACCCTTGCTGCTCTCCAACCCTCCCCCACTACACCTTTTGAAGACTTCTGTCGCATTATCTGTAAGGGACCAAAACCCCCTCCCATTCCTTCCCTGTCCAAACACCTTGAACCTTTTTACTACGAACTACACCGCATCACCTACTACACTATCATCCCAAAATCCGACAATTTTGATACCATCACAACTGACGCACTGGTGTGTAAGTACTATCTCTATCTAAGGAAGTCGTGGTCCTTTCCAAAGACGTTATTGAACTCCTTCATCTCCATCCACTCCACGGCCAAGAAAGCTCTGCAATATGCAATGTTCATATCCATGAAGCCAAAGGCGTTGATAAGAGTCTCTGCTACAGTGAGGAGTCCACCTCGTATTTGGCTTCGGCTCGATTTTCTACCCCCGGCCTGTCCTCTGCATCTCAGCCCTCTGGCACTGAACCTTCTGCTGCTCCTCCAACGTCTCCATCGGCTTAGGCACGATACATGCCTCTCACTCAGCACCACTTTGACATGCGCATGGCTCAAGCAGAGGAGCAGATAAGAACTAACACTCGAGGATTGGTACCCTCATACAAAGTCACTACCATGACCAGTGCTACTTCATCCAACGAACCATCCAGGACATGACTGCCTACCTAGATCAAGACTTACAAGATCGCAACTAACATGGCTCGCGGTTTACAGATTATCCTGATAGGATCGACCCCTTTGGTGTCTTTCATGCTCCTCCAGATGGGGATGACCCTGCGGATGTGTGACTTTGTTTTTGATAGTGGTCAAGGTGGTGGTGGTGTCCTATCTTGTTTTGTCGTTTGTGGTCCTTCGGGGACTTGTGTTTGTTTAAGGTGTCTTGTGGGTCCCGGCAGGGACAATAGTCTTTATGTTGGTTGGTATTTATGTTTTGCATGGTATCAGTCATCATGGTGGCAGTGAGTTACTTGCATGGTCTCAGAGGACTCCGTCTGCCACCGGGCCTTGTCCCAAATCCTGGAAGGATGTTTGTATGTCGAGTGGGAACAAGAGCCCGGTGTCGATGGAGTACGTGCCACCGATGCAGGTCGGAGGAGGACTCCGAGCTTATTTCCCAGCAGAGGAGATTGCAGAGGTCACGGACTTCTGGAAGAACACGCTTGTGATGTATGTGTTGGGAAGTAAACCGTTCTACGGACAGATACGGGAATATGCAGAGAGGGTATGTCGTCCCAAGGGGAGCATGAAGTTCTTCTCCCGTGAGAATGGATTTTACTTCGTAAAATTCGGCCTGGAGGAGGATGTCCAGGATTATTCAAGGAGGGCCCTGGTCCTTTGACGGACGGCTCATTATACTGAAGGAGTGGACACCGGAGTTGAGATGTGAGAAGGAGGTGCTGAATGCGATTCCCGTATGGATTCGATTTCCTGAGTTCCCGGTGAGATACTGGAGTATCCCTCTGCTTATGAGATTAGCTAGCTTGGTCGGTAAGCCGATCAAGGCGGATGAGGCTACGGCTTTCCGTACCAGGCTGATGTACGCTAGGATATTTGTGGAGATTAAGGCTGGGACGGAGCTTCCGAGTATGCTCGAGTATCAGGTGGCGTCCGGGGAGGTTCTGACGCAGGACGTGGAGTATGATTGGGTCCCCCCAATGTGTTCCCTTTGTGCGTGCTTTGGGCACTCTTCTAGTGCTTGCCTGACGAGAGGGACGGAGACAGCTAGGTCCTCGGCTGCGCAGATGGAGGTAGCTGAGCTAGAGGTGGCGCCCAGTCCCATTACCAGAGTGGCGGCGACAGTCAGGCCGACGGAGGACTCCTTGATGGAGGTGGCCAGGAGGTCAGAGACTGACACCCCGCCGAGACAGGAGGGTTCCCAGGGCACGATGGTCCCGTTCAGGCCCAAGAGGATGATAGTGACCAGGGGTATGAGTTCTCTGGTAAGTAGACAGGATGGGATGGAGACTTCTATGGTGGAAAAGGTCTATAGCAAGAAAAGACATGCCCCGTCCCCACGGGAAGATGAGCTCCTGCCAGGGGGGCTAGATGATCAGACCGTGGCCAACCCAGATTGGACCTTGGCTCTTTCCAGGATTCAGGCACATCTTGCTCCCTCCTCGGGGACGGAGATGGGGGAGGATATAGATTTGACGGACGGAACACTTCCCTCGGGTGTCAGTCCGGATGGAGTTCAGGGGGACCCCACATTAATTAATTAATGTCGGTCCTTGCCTGGAACATTCATGGAGGGTGTTCCATTAGGAGATAGAGGGAGATCAGTAGTGTTCTGAGGAGGGAGAAGTGTGACATTTCTATTCTGCTTGAGACAAAGATTAGAGGGGCGACTATGCTATCTCGCAGGACTCCGGGGAACTGGGGGCAAGCCCACAACTTAGATCTCTGCGATATGGTTAGGATCTGGGTTCGGTGGAACAGAGATTGTTGGGAGGGGGATCAGGTGCTGATGTCGGAGCAGCTTATTGGCATCTCCTTTATAAATAAAGAAGGATTCCGCTTCATTCTTGGCGCGGTTTATGGGCACAACGACAGGCGGCGTCATGATATCTTGTGGGAGGACATTGTTCGCGTAGGACGGATGGCGGAGCTCCTGCATCTCCCCCTGCTGCTTATGGGAGACTTCAAGGCCATGCTTCATCAGCATGAGAAGGTGGGAGGCCGCCAGGTGCCGGATCCGATCCTATACGACTTCCAGAGGTGTCTCCTCTTGTCTGGGCTGAGGGGACTGGAGAGGGATGAACACATCTGGACCTGGCACAATAAGGCGGTTCATAACAAGATCGCCTGTCAGCTTGATCGGACTTTGGAAAATAGTGAATGGTTTCGCTACTTCCCGAATTCCAAGACGGAAGGGCTAGCGGCGGAGACCAGCGATCACTCTCTTATCCGGGTAGGTCTCTCTGAGAGGCCCACTTGGAAGACTTGGCCATTCCGATACAACAATGGCTAGTACCTCTCTGCGGGATACGAGGAGGTTGTTATGGGTGGGTTGCAGCATACTAGGGAGAGCACGGCTCAATTCCGCATGGTTCACAAACTCAAACAGGTCAAGAGAGCTATCCGGGATTGGGTGAAGAAGATGCCGCGGTCTTCCCTGGAGGAAAATGAGGCCGAGCTTCGAGAGGTCCAGGAGGCTCTGCAGTCTGACATGCTGAGCGGGGAGTTGACGGCTAGGGAGAGGGACCTGATTGCGGAGATCAACATCATGAAACTTCAACAGGAGATTAGTGCGGCCCAGAGGGCCAAATGTTCTTGGCTCAAGAATGGTGATCGCTGTACCAAGTTCTTCTATGACGTGATCCGTGCCAGACAGCACCGGAACAGCATCCCCAGGCTGCTGAATGGAGAGGGCAGGCTTGTTGGAGACCCAGTGGAGATCCAGGAGGAGGCAGTCAGGTTCTACTCGGACTTATACCAACATTCAGATTATCCCATCACGTTCCCAGGGCTTGTCACGAAGCGGCTGGTAACGCACCATGGAAATAGTTTGCTGCTAGCCCCTGTGAGATTGGAGGAGGTGGAGGCTATTGTGATGAAGGCATATCCAAATAAGACTCCGGGGCCGGACGGCTTCTCTTGCGACTTTTTTAGGCGTCAATGGGGTGAGCTTAAGTTCTCAGTCCTGAAGGCGGTGTAGGAGTTCTTCTTGAAAGGGAAGTTGTTGAAGGGCTGAATCACACATTCTTGACCTTGGTTCCGAAGAAGGAGGGTGCGACCTCCCTCGCCGACTTCAGGCCTATTGCGTATTGTAATTATCTATACAAGATAATTACTCACCTCATGTGTCGGCGTATGGAGGGAATTATGCAGGGCTTAGTGTCTCGGAATCAAGCGACTTTCATCAAGGGACGCTCGATTGCTGAGCACAGCCTTCTTGCACATGAGATGGTGAGAGATTTCAACAAGCCGGGGGGGATGAAGGCTTGTGTGAAGCTGGATTTGCGGAAAGCCTATGACACGGTCAACAGGGACTTTCTATGCCATCTTATGCTTGCTATGGGGTTTGATGAGAGATGGGTGGCAAGGGTGAGGGAGTGCATATGCTCCCCTACATTTTCGGTCCTCATTCAGGGTACTCCATATGGGTGCTTCTCGAGCAACAGGGGACTGCGGCAGGAGGATCCTCTCTCTCCGTACCTGTTCACTTTGGTGATGGAGTACTTCACTTGTTTGATGGACCTGGATGTGCATAGTAGGAAGATTGTTCCTCTCTTCAGACAGGTCAAATCGGTGGTGTCTCACTTGATATATGCTGACGACCTCTTGGTATTCCTGCATCCATCTATGAGGGGGATGAGGGCGCTTTCAGATATTATGGAGGAGTTTGGGAGGTTGTCCGGTCTGCAGCTGAATAGGGAGAAGAGCAGGGTTTCAGCTCTCAGTGCACCCTCAAGGAGGAACGGGCCCTTGCTCTGGGAGTGGAGAAAGGAGAGTTACCGGTGAAGTATCTGGGGGTTCCGTTGACGGTCAACTATGCCAGGGATCAGGATTGTCTCAGCCTGGTGGATTTTGTCCAAAGGAGAGTGGAAGGCTGGCAGGCAGCTGGACTGTCCTTTGGTGGCCGTATTGAGCTGGTGAGGTATGTTATCTCTGGCATCGCTATGTTCTGGTTGCAGTCGATTCAGATTCCGGTCGCTACCATAAGGAAGGTGGAGTCCATTTGTGCTAATTTCATCTGGAAAGAAGGTATGCATGCGATTGCTTGGAAACAACTCTGCCGGACCCGGGAGGAAGGAGGAGTGGGGTTGCGACCTCTTCGTGCGGTTAGGGAGGCATCTGGGGTGCGGATGGCGTGGCGGTTCATCACGGGAGGTTCCCTTTGGGCAGAGTGGCTGGCTAGCAGATATGTGCGGCGGATGAATTTCTGGCAATGCAGGATTGATAACAATTTTTCGGTCTCATTTAAGGCTATCCTTAGGTGCATACCGGTTCATCAGTCCGCTATTTGCAGGATTATGAAAGATGGGGCGAATACTGATCTCTGGCTGGACCCGTGGATGGGAAATGGCTCCCTTCTGGAGATCTTGGGTACTCAGTGGGACAGAGAGGCGAGCCGGGAGGTGAAATGCAGTCGAATCATCAGGGATGGGAGCTGGAGGCCCGAGGAGTATCCATTCAGGGCTCAGTTTGGAGAGGCAATTCGTTGGATCTTCATCGATACTAGCCAGCCTGCGGACTCCTGGAGTTGGGTTGCTCCTGGTTCGGTTGGAGGGTCCAAGACATTCGGTTTTAAAAGTTGCTATAATCTGGTTCGACCTCCACATGACAGGATTGCGGAGTATAACTTCATCTGGACGAAGGGGATTGCCCGCAAAATGCAACTCTGTTCATACAGACTCCTTCTGGGCAGGTTGATGACGCGGGACAGACTTATCAAGTTTGGGATGCAGATTCCAGACCCGAAGTGTGTACTCTGTATAGGCGAAGCGGAATCTATGGACCACCTATTCTTTGAGTGTCCGTTGACTTGGCACATCTGGGCGGAGCAGTGTATGCAATCGATGGGTGGAGTTGGTAGTGCCAGAGATATCCGGGGGATCCTCAGCTGGATCAGAAATCGACGAGGCATGGATCCTGGTTGGGCCAAGATGGCTAGAGTTAGACTTGCAGCATCAGTTTGGCATGTCTGGAAGGAACGCAACAGGCGTATCTTTAAGGGACTGGTTACTCCGCCAGTAGGAATTCTACATAATATAGAATTCGATGTAACTGTAATGGCCCCTTAACTGGGGAGGGAGATGTGAGAATAGTGTATTGTAATACCTTTACTGCGATTTGCGTGGAATAAAATTTACCCTTATTCCAAATATATATATATATATATATATATATATATATATGTCATGCTTTCTTCTTATTTTTCGTTCTCTCGTATCTCTTTCATATATCATTTTTTTTTTTGCTCTACCATTTTGCTTAAATGACAAAGGAAAAGAAATTGTATTGAGGGGGAGTTACCCTATTACGGGGGAGCTACCTCCTAAAATTCGATATCTTTTTGTCAGTTAACAAAATGGGAGAGAATGTTGGCACATTGATTTTAATCGTAATTGACTGCATCTATGTGTTTTAGTTCATCTTACTTTTGCAGAATCAAATGGTCTGATTAAGAACAAAATATCCACTCTTCTCTCATAATGTAATTACAAAGACTGATAATCCAAAGACCTGAGAGATGTTGCTAAAAGACGAAAGTGAATCAAGACCCGTACGCTAATGGTATAGTCCTTTCAGAGTCTGTAAACATGTATAGACAAATTGTGAATCACTTAAAGTGAATGGCAAATACTAAAAAGTTTAGTTAAATATTTTCAAAACCTACTTTTACTATCAAAGCAGCATACTGACGGTACATTGGTTCGTACTACCAGTATACCGGTCTATATAGATAAAATGCTCTTTGTCATCGCACCGACATATCGACGAAACACTGGTTCGTACTGCCGGTATACCGGTCTGTATAAGCAAAATGCTCTCTGTCATCGCACCGGCACACCAAAGGAACAATGGATCGTGCCGCCGGTAGACCGGTTTATATGAGCAAAATACTCTGTCGATCACATCGACATACCGTCGGTACACTGGTTCGTACCGCTGGTATACCGGTTTATATACGCAGATCTTTGTCAACTGCACCGGCATGCCGACGATATACTGGTCCATAGCTACTACAACCTTGTGCGACGTACTTTTCCTCCGAGCGTAGACTATGAATTCATCTGGTGCAAGGATCTGGCTCGTAAGATGCAGCTGTGTGTCTATCGGTTGCTTCTTGGTCGGCTGCTGACGAGGGACAGACTCATCTCATTTGGGATCCAGGTGCCCAACCCGAAGTGTGTGCTATGTGATGCGGACAATGAGTCTATATGACATGGACAATGAGTCTATATGACACTTGTTCTTTGAGTGTGAGGTGTCTTGGACTATCTAGACTGAACAAAGCCGCAGAGCGTTGAAAGGATGTAATACAGGCCGAGGGATTGGAGATATCATCGCTGGGATCCGAGATCGGAGAAGGAGAGGACATGTTTGGTTCAAGACCGCTAGAGTTCGGCTCGCAGCTTCTGTCTGGCATGTCTAGAGAGAACGGAACCGACGCATTTTTGAGGGGCTAACCACCCCTACCATAGGAATTCTACATAATATAGAATTCGATGTAACTGCTATGGATACCTGAAGGGTGGGTGACCACTCCTGATTGTATGATTGTTTGAGCTGATTTTGGAATAAAATTTACCCTTTTTCCAATATATATATATATATATATATATATATATATATATATATATTCTAGATATTAGATATTTCTAATTTGGCCCCTCATCAAGTTAGATTTATCTCCGGTATCTACACATTATTTTCATGACAATTATACCCTCAAGTCTATTTCCAAATAGACCACTTTAATTTGGCTAAATTAGTTAGATAGCACAACAAATTTAACTTTACATGTGTAACCCCTAATTATTGGATAACTCCAACAATTTCTCGATCACCTTTGCCCGTGGACCTAGTCCAGTTAGGGTGTACAAACCAATCTATTTTAAAACCTTTAAGATATGCAACCTCCTCACTTGATTTACAAAATTGATACAGTAGAAAAACCTTCTTCTTGTACTTGGTCCTCCTTTACTGACATTCACAACTTCTACTAGAACATGACAAGCATCCACAACCATTGGCTTAAAACATATAGACCAACTCTTTCTCTTCATATAAACCTATTATTGTCTCCGCTCCATCATTACAAGTGAAAGAATAATGAAGCTTTCACTATCATGTCAATGAAAAGTCCAATTGACCTCTACGTGCAAATATGATAGGACAAATATGGACACTGAAACTAACGTGGCAGCAATTTTGGTGTGTCCTGGTGTATTTTGGAGTATCTCCATGTAGCGTCCAGTACTTGCTTGGCATGACAGCGTTTGCACTTCCTATGCTTGCCTAGTTCAGTATCAGGATCTAAAAGCTTGCTTGCTATGCTGGTTAATGAGCTTCAGCAAACAAACAGGAAAAGTATTGGTCAAGGTGAAGCACAGGCATTCCTAGTGTAGCAGCAAGACCATATCAGCACAAAAACCCACAAATACAAGAATGTCTAGTTTACAAAACTGAAGGTACGGTTAAGTGGCAATATTTAATTGCAACAAATCAATCAATCAAGAGAGAGTAGAATAGAACATACAAATCCGTAAGAGTTGGCATCGGTGGGGGCACATCTGGTGCAGTCGCAAGGCACCCAGAAGAGGTCACTGCCGGTGTCCAGCGCCACCAGGAAGGTCACGTTCGGAGTCCCCAACGCAACCACCGCGTAGTGCAAGCTGTAGTAGTAATCAACAACGTCTCTTATCCAAACAATTCAATTCTGCAAAATAAGTAAACAAATTGATTAGAAGATGCTACTTACAACCCGAGAGAGTTGATGCGGAAGGTGGCGTTGCCATCAGCGAAGGCGACGTCGGAGAGGGACCGTCCGCGATGTCGGAGGGAGCGGTCGTGGCCGGCGAGGGCGGCGTAGTAGTCGACGGTGCCCTTCTCCGGCCATCCGCCGGGGAGGTCGTGGGATCTCGATTCCGCCCACCGCCTCACCCGGTCCGAGAACCGGTGGTGGAGCTCCAGACCGAGGACGTCTCCGGCAGAGGCACCGCCGACAAAGAACCATACGAAGAAAAAGAAGAGGCAAATAACTCTAGGAGAGGAGGAGGAGGAAGCCATGGATTCAGTGGTGTGTGAGAGAAATGGGGAAAGCAAAAAAAAAAAAAAGAAGAAAAAGAAAAGTAAAGAGGAGAAAAGGAAAGAGAAAACGTTTATTATGTAGGAAACGACGGAGGCGTGTTACTTCTTTCTACCCTTTTTGTGGTCGGAGTGGTACTGGACCTGCTGGTCCTGGTAGTTTCTGGTCGCATTCATACTAGGCTGCTGCTGTTCTAACACGGCACTTTCTAGAACGGTGATTTACGGACCGAAGGGAACCTTTCGTCAGCCAAGACTGACGTGGCAGCCTTTTATTGGACTCAGAACAGGATTTTTTTTTTTTTTTTTTTTGACTAGAACAGGACCTTTGTTTATAAGAGAAAATTTGAGGGACATTCCACTTTATTTACCCAAATTTAGGGCGCGTATGGATCAAATTTTTGGATTGCTAGGAATAGATTTCCAATTCCTTTCCTATGGAAAAGGAATACAACATTCTCATACCCATGTTTGGTTAGGTTGGGAATAGGTAGTTCAAAATTTAAAAAAAAAATATTTTCATGTTTGGTTCACACATGGATATGAATCTTAATTTATTTAGTTTTACTTTAATACCCTTTCACTAATTTCATGATGATTCACATGTTTGGGATAGGAGTTGAAAATTTGAAAATAAAGAGAGGGTATAACCATCCAAACAAAATAGTCAAACATCATTCCTAGAAAGCAAATCTATTCCCAAGGGGGGGTTTGGGAAGAGCTTTTCCACATCCATGGGAATAGCTTTCCCACATAACCCCCTCATATTCCCTCCTCATTCCCAATCCTAAGCATACCAAACAAGGGTAAGAAATTCAAATCTCATTTCCAAGCCTCAAAAACTTGAACCAAACGCCCCCTTAAGATGCACCCCAGTGCTTTACACTAATGTAATCAATTCCCCACTTTTGACGGATTCCGTCCAATATGCTGGGTTGATCGAATTTTTTGGACAAAAATATCTCTGTATGTTGTCTTTTTTTCCGCGTCAACCACCCGCCTCCCTCCCGCCGTGCTCGGCCCCTCCCCTCCACCGCGTCGCTCGGCCCTCTGCCATCACCACCACCACCATCACCATCACCACCACCTTAACCAACAACACCATCACCACCACCACCTTCGCCTTCACCATCACCACCACCAACAAACACCACCCCCCTCCCCCGCGCCGCCCACGACGCCCCCGGCTACCACCCTCCCCGCCACCGACGCCGCAGCAACAATAGCAACAGCTATAGCATCAGCAGCGGTAGCAGCAGCGGCACAGCGGCGAGCGGTGGCAGCAGCAGCGGACGGCGGGTGTAGGGGGGGTGGTGGGGGTTGGTGGTGGCCGGAGAAGGGAGGGGAGGTGGAGGGCGGGGGGTTGGTGGCGACCGGAGAAGGGGGATTCGGTTGTTAACCGGAGAGGGGGGAGCCTATGGCCGGAGGGGGATCGGTAGGGGTGGGACGAGAGTTTAGAAATGGTATTTTCGTCCAAAAATGTCAGTCAGAGGGGTTGACCGTCAATAGAGGACAGTTTTCGTCAAAAATAGAAGGTACCTTACATTTTGTAATTGTGTGGAATACACTTTAAATTTAGGTAAATAAAGTAAGATGTCACTTAAAATTTCTCTTTTTATAAGGAAGACTTGTCCAATGGAAACCTCCACGTCATTTCTGGTTGACGTACGTTCCCCTCCGTTCGGCAGACGTAATTTATTTCGTTACTCACTCCTTATTAATAATTGTAAATAATTTTCATTTCAACACATCGAGTCAGGTCGTCGCCGCGGGAGAAACTGCTCTTTCTCTAGTTGGTTGGGTAGGAAGAGTGGTTGGCCACTCTGTCCGACTGTCTTCTATAATGACGCTACCGCCACTTAACCAGGAAAGAGGAAAAGAAAAAGGTACTGCCAATCAATAATGTACTTTCTTTTTTTTAATTTAATTTATTCTTTTCAATTCTTGCATAACCAACTGATGCACCCAGTATATGATGTATGGGCCATGACGGTTTGCACAAAATTGGAACCCACGAGTCATGCTAGGTAGTACTTGGATGTGCATACAATGTGTTATTTCCGAAACAAATTTAAATGGAGGAACGATTAGAATATTGAAACCTCTTGCAAATAAATTTATTCTTAATTCTAATTTAGCAACGATCAGAAGCTGAAATCTCTTGCAAATAAATTTGCTCTCTATTATAATTATGTAGGATTTCAGAGACCTCTTGTAAATTAAGTTGCTCTTCCAATTTCCTGAAGCATTTTAGGACTTTAGAGATTCCGACAAACGAGTTTGTTATCCAAAAGTACCTTAACTGAGTTTTAGGACTTCGGAGATTCCGGCAAACGAGTTTGCTCTCCAAAAGTACCCGAACTGAGTTTTACGACTTCGGAGATCCCTGCAAACGAGTTTGCTCCCCAAAAGCACCTGAAGCTACAAAATACTATTATCCTTTCAGATTACAAATTTCTCTCTCAAATACAAACTGATAGAAAGAGAGTGTACTTCCTTGCAAACGTGTTGCAATTATGACAGAACATATTACAAATAGAAGAAGAAAGGAGAAGAAGAAATAATAATAAATTGTTATTTTTGCTGGGGTGGTGAAGACTCCGTTTGCTCAAAGAAAGATTCGCCCACCGCGATCTGCTTCCAGAAACTAGGAAGTTTTCAAAGAACTTATGGAATGCTCGATGTCAACTTTTTGTGACTCTAATGAGCTCCTTAGACTCAACGGGCTCCCTTTTCTTTTTATTTGGTGCATCTTACAAAGGAGGCCATGGGGCTCTATATATAAAGTGGAGTGAGACTTCACTTCTTCTCCTATCCGATGTAGGACTAAAATACCAATACTTAAAAATAGAATTTGATATTTTAAATCATCCCGCAATCAGCGTAGTCATGTGCCAGTCCACGCCCACCCCACCCCACCCATATGCGTCCGTGCATGACATTGAACCCGTGTCCGAGTCCGAGTTCGAGTCCGAACGACAAAAAGTAGCATAATTCCTTGTTGGAGTTAATCATTTTTTCTTCTAGAAAAATACCCCTGCATGGCACCCACATGTGCCCTACCACACCTCATGTGCACACCTCAACACATGCAAAGCATTATATTTATATACCCACTTGGTGGTGTAGCCGTTGTGGGACTATTTTACACTAGTTCAAAGGCAAAAATACCAAAAATATCCTACATATCTCAATATATAGGTGAGCATTCCCCACAGTGATTGTCCATCATGCATTAGGATAAATGTCGCTACGACTTGCATTTTTCCGCATTGGTTGAATAACAGCACGATACAAGAATGGACTAAGCCTTGAATTCTACACCATTACTGTAATTCTTTCCACTAACATAATGACATCAACTGTGCTTCTAGCTGTACATTAAAGATCATGTGTCCGCCTGATTTCAGTGTATGTATATTGGGGGCTACAAGGTTTCCCTCAAGAGATGGCATATATCTCTTTCCATACACTCTAGGTGAGTTCTTTTAAAAGAGTATTGGCATGAAGCCATTCGCTTCCTTGCGGTGCTACAATGCTATAACATAACCCAAAGTCGAGGCTATACCTCATGTCGTGTCATACCATTGTAGCATGAGGCCCAGCCTCTTTGTAGTGCCAAACTACTCAACTTGAAGCCTTCCGCTTCCTTACAGTGTTACGCCATCGTGACATGGCTCGCGAAGCCGAGGCTTTACCCTTCCTAGGTACCTCATGTGGTGTCACACCACTATAACACGATGCCAGCCTCTTTTGTAGTGCTGCCTACCACTCTTCATTCTACAGCATTAGGCCCACTTACCTATGTGCGGTGCTACGCCGCTATGACTTGGCCCGAAACCGAGGCTTTACCCTTACGAGGTAACTCATGTGGTGTCACCCCACTATAGCAAGGAGTATTTTGCTCCTTTGTGGTGTTGTACTATCCGTGTTTCTTGTAAAGCACGTCGGACATTCCAAATGTCCGAGAACTTATTAAGGCTTCCAAGCCGTCCTCCCACAGAATTTTGTTCTATACAAAGAACAAACAGTAGACAACAATGGTTCTGGATACGTAATCCCTCAAATATCCCAAAGGATTACCCACTATTCCAAATTTCTTCCATTCAATGGTCCTCCCTTGAACCAAAAGTTAGATGTCTGGTAGATTTCTCTTTGAACCAATATCATAAAACTTTATGATATGATTGCAGAGACACAATATCAGAGGTCCGTCAAGCCTGTCCTCGACCAGCTGGCGCTTGAGGCCTTGATAAACGGATCCGTCATATTCTTCTAACTCTGAATATTACCCACTGTAATGATCCACGCTTGATGCTCTCATTCAGTCCTGTCACGACCCGTACCCGGTTTTAGGGGCACGAGCACGTGGGTACGTCCAGCCTACGTCACAGTATCTGCGGTAAAACGCTATATAGGTACACAGTAATATCTAACATCTAACAGTCATGGAATATAACTTGTCAATGATATACTCATCTCCGCACAGAGAAATAATATGACATCTATAACATAACTCAATCTCATAATCTAAGGAAGATAAAGCACAATATAGATAGAAGATAATGAAGATGAAACTGAATAGTAGCATAAGTCACAATACAAATAAATTTAGAAGTCTATGCCAAATAAATACATATCCTGGAATAATATAACAGATCCAAATGTATCAATCAGGAGACAATCCAATAAAATCTAGCTAATAACTAACTCACTACTGGAGGTGCATCCTCTATGAGCACCGGCTCCACGGGAGTCTCCCGAGCTACGTCATCATCCATCCATGAACCATAGTAGGCTGGGCAGAAATCCACTAAGTCCTCTAAAAAATATTATCCAGTCATGATTGGAGCGAAGTACAAACACTAATAGCAGTTCCAATTAATTGACAGGTGCTGTGAAACAATAAATAATAATGTAACACTTGATGAGCAATTTATGAGGGACAAAGTACAAATAGAAGAAACCGATAAATAAGGAACAATAAATGTAATAGGGAGAACATGTAAGTATGTAAAAACAGATGGACGTATGAAACTAGAAAATCTGTCATGCAAGTATACATTCAGCAAGTATATAGGAATCCAGAAAAATTGCATCTAAACTAGTGTTTTGAAATACCAAGTTGACATGTGAACGACGAGGGGTAATATCCGACAAACCACACGTGTCGTGTGTGGCTGCTATTATTCTAGTAAGACCATGGGATAGAAAGGGTATATTCACACGTCTCCTAGGTATTTTCTGCTCGACTAGTACTCATGGCATAGCCGGCTCCGGGGGAGGCGGGCTAGGCAGCCGCGCGCCTAGGGCCCCCTCCTCATAGGAGGCCTCCATATTTTCAATTTAGTTATTTTGTACCAGACAAAAAAAACTATGGACCTGGAAAAGTCCATGACTGCCTGAAGAATAATCAAACAAAACATTCAAAAGAACAAAAGAAGAAGAAGAAATATTACACCTATTTCTAAGTCGCCTCTTCATCTTTTCTCACTTTTCCGTGAAAAATCTCTATCTTATGAAAAAAATGAAATTCTCTCCCTCCCTCAACAGATGTGTCAATGCATTTTTTTCTCCTTTCTAGTTTCTAATGTCTTCTTTTGTCTTTTGAAACTTCTAATATTAGGGGTTGTTTGGATAGATGTAACTTTCTGAAAGTATAAAAGTGGCACTTACACCATGATGAGTTGCAGTGCACTTGCAGCAAGTGGCACTTACCAAAATGTGTTTGGATATAGTACTTTTTGTCTCATGAAAGTGGAAAAAAATAAGTTTATTGTTTGGATGGTTGTTGAAAGTGGAAAAAAAATAAGATCGGTTATTTGGATTGTTGTAAAAGTGGATGGTATGTTATAACTAATAAAATAAATAAATAATTTATCATAAGTAAACAAAAAATATTAAAGACAAATTAAATTACATCTAATGTAATTAAATTAATTACCATAATTAAACACCAAATTATAATTAAATGTTTATTGAATTAAAATTCAAAGAATGTTTTAAATTCATTTAAAACACATTGTTGTAATTAAACATATCATTAATTATATTAATTGTACCAATGACTATAATTAAGTATATTATAATTATATTAATTATCAAAACCCCTCTAACTATTCATTCTCCATTCTCGAGAGAGTTCTTTATTCTCTCCATATAGTAACTATTAATTGTATTTAATTGCCTTTCTCCATTTTCCAGAGAGTTTTCTCTGTCATTCTCCAGAGAGAACGAGAGTTCTCTCCTTGTCCATGAGAGTTCTCTCGTCATTCTCCATAGAGTTCTCTCTACGTACTCTTCTTCTTCCTCCTCTTAGATACCAAAAATGGCAACCACAACTGTTTGGATCTGCTACGTGACTTAGACGCGCAGGCGGTGACAACGCCGCGCTCGACTTCGAGGTGCAGGGAGTCGACAATGGCAGCACAGTGCTGGTGCCCAAGTTGGGAGTCAACAGCGACAAAATCGCTCTGGGCTTCGAATAGTCGGCGAGGACGGCTAGGGTGGCTACGCCGGTGCTTGGGCGGCACAGGCGTTGCTGAGCCGCGTTGGGAGCAGACGGTTGAAAATGCCGTGCTCGACTTCGAACGGTCGTCGACGACGGCTACTGCGTCGGTGCTGCCAAGGCTGCCTTTGCTACTCCACGAAAGAAGAAGAAGAAGATGAAGAGAGGGACCCTCTCACTTACGGAAGAGTTACACTCGTATTTTGGTGTAGGTGAGATGGAAGAATAATACAGGGGACAGGAACTGGGAGTGTCAGAGAAAAGACACTCCCCATACGAGTTGCAATGACAACCAAATATTGGAAGTGGACAAAGTTTCAGCAAATAGTTCTACTTACAGCAATTTTTTGTCTACCCACCGCAAACCAAACAGCCCCTTATTGTTTAAAGATTGGAAAGAAGCACATAAGTGGACGAGATCGCAAAGTAAATATATTTTCATTGCATGTAAATTAAACATTAAAAATTATATAAAGGGATAAGGGTCTCATTTTTGAGACTTCTCTAGGGCCTCCAAAATGCTGGAGCCGGCCCTGACTCATGGATCCAGTTCCCGGCACGAAGAATCTCAATAGTCTAGAATAGATTATTAGGCCAAAAATTCATTAGTCCAGTAATTCATTAGTCCAGAAAATAGGCCTAAAACTACGTATCTCAAGACAATCAATCCATACAATACCATTTCGTGTATCATTCGTGTCAAGAATCAAATAAAATACTAATATAAACATGTATCATAGAAAATATCAAATAATAAAACTATCAGAGAATGTACTTGTCTGCGGTCTTAAGAAAGAAGTATGAATCGAGGCCCAAAGTGGTATCACAAAGACCTAATATGAGATAACAATGTTAATTAGGGTTTTGTTGTGTTTAAACATGGATGTGAAATATGCATTCTCGGTCTCCATGGTCAAACTAGGTCAATTTGACTTAAATGTTGACTTTTATGATCAAACTAGTCAACCTTGGTCAAATTGGGTCAAACCTAGATTTCTAGGTCATTTTATTGTCATTCCAAGGTAAACCAATCTATTCTAGGCCATCCTAGTTTCTCTATCTTGGTCATTTACCTAGTATAGGGTATCTTGAGATACCCTACATATTTACCCTTTACCTATCCCCTTACCTATGCTAAGTTACCTACTATAGCATATAGGTAATGCCCTGTGGACATTACCCTATCTACATAGGTCAGCCTAATTTTCCTATACCTACCTATTTACCCTTATACAGGTTTTTCCCTTATACCAATACCTTACATATATTACCTACCTACGGGTAATCACTCAATTACCTATACTACACAACCACTTACCCATACAAACATTACATATCCAATGTTATTACCTAAACTCTCATACACAACACACACTAACTTATCTTCACTCTAGCACACTCTCACCTATGACACTATGCTGTTACATAATGTGGCACACTTGTGTGTGCCACACACACACACACACACAAAGCCACTCTCAACTTACTGACACACTCACACTCTAACACAGGTCTACACACTAACTCTCCTTGACTTGCATACTGTTCGGTGTGCAGAGTTCTCTGCACAGGGAGGAACGTCCCTCTCCATTCACTACTCCCCCCTCTCATGTGCACTGCTATGTGCACATGTTCCACATCTCCTGCAGTGGGCTAACCCACTGTCTGCCACCTGTGTGTAGGTGCACACAGGCCAAGTGCCCACCTGGAAAGGGGCACAAAGCCCTGCCAAAACTGCTGCAGGGCCAACCAGGCCTATGCAAATGTGCCCCCTGCTTGCTGCTAAGGGACCAAGTCCCCTTCTCCTTTCTCCTTTTTTTGCATGTGCATTATGCAAAGGCCTAACTACCCGCCCACAGTCTGCCAAGGGAGTGAATCCCCTGCACTGCAGTAGGTAGCAAATTTCCTTCCTGTGGCAGGCCTTCACTATCTGTGCAAGACAGTGAGCACAAGGCCTACCTGTGCATCCTCACTGCTGTACAGAACAGCACCCAAAACCCCCTACCTCCCTTTACACTTTACACTCTATAACACTTAACACATACACACACACACATATACACACATGATGTTTCCCCCCTCTCCTAGACACTCTCTCACGCTCCTCTCAAAATACACAAGCACACCCCTATGCCTATGCAACTGTTGTTGCCTCCCACTCTAACTCTCACACATCACTACTTCAATTAGACACACACATGTATGTGTTTAACACACACACACAACACTAGATACAACTGGCACACATCCCTCTCATACACTCATGTCACTTGCACTCTCCCTCACACAAATCTCACATCGGATACACACACAATCTAACACAGGATACATACATTACCCCTCTTCTTGACACTCTATGCACACATACACATTATATGGAACTATACACTTGACTGTACACTACCCAAACACAAACAAATTCATCTCACATACACTTGCAATCTCATCACTCACTCACATAGCACAAGGCACACTACTCACACAAGCCTACACTAATACACATAGGGTTATGTACTAGGTATCACACACATATGTATACATATAGGCACACACACACACACACTCACACATGTGTAGGCATACACTACACATAGGTGTATGTACACTACATATACACAATGTACTCTATGCACACATGGACACAACTATAGTATACACATGCACACATGCATTTCCACAAGCACTTGGTGTGCACCATGCCAGTATCGTACTTGAACTCCGATACTCTCATGATACCTTTTACCAAGCTTGTCCTAATTATCCCACAACATATGAACATGTCTAAAATGACAATTAGAAGCTAATTAGTGTAGTGTCTAGCTAGTGCAATGTGTCATATGAAATGTGACAAGTGTAGGAGTAAAACCCCCTAAATTGACTCTGTGTCCTAGTGTGACATGATACTATCTATTAGTATCCATATGTGGACACATTTCTAGCCTCATACATCATTCATATATCCATTTAGCCTATCAAACCTTATGACAAACACGTGGTGTGCCATCCTCGAATTTTCCCAAAAATGACACAAAAGTCCTATATAACTTCTACCAAAATGATGGTTAGAGCCTAGTTCTTCCCCTTATAGATCCCCCTAGTCCATGGGTAGGTTTTCTAATAGTGTCATGCATTAATTAGTGTCTAAATTAGGAGAAATGACAAGTAGTTTATCTGTTGGGAGATGGATTCCCAATGACACTCCCAAAGTGGACACAAGTGTCAAGTAGGACACAATCCTTCTAGCTATTGGCCTCCTCTCCTTGTGCTCATTGGTCTCCAAGCTCTAAGCCTTCTAGGATGAAGAATGGGTGAATATTAGAGAGAGTTTGATGGTATTTTGGTGGAGAAAAGAGTGAAAATGGAGAAGGGTTTGTGGAGAGCTCTAAACTAAGATTTTTGGAGCTAAAAATAAATGATGAAGAATGAGGCTTCCCTCTCTCCATGGTTGGCCAAGTATGGACCCTAGGACTAGGTGGAAATGTCCAAAGTTCCCCTCTAGTTGTCTTGAACACTTAAGTTAATGTAGGGTTGTTTCTAGTCTAAGTATTTTATTAGATCTACATAATCTTGACCTAGCATGACTTAAATGAAACTAATTGTGTCCAACCTAAAATATAGGTCCAAGTGTCATGTCTAGTCCAAATATGTTCACTAATCAAGGGTCCAATAAATAGGCTAGTCAACTAATAAATGCAACCTTCACATGTAATTAATTAAATAAATACACATACTATATAAATAATATAAAATGACAAAAAAAACCTATCCATAAATATGGTAGTGACAATCTTACCCTCCCCAGAAAAATTTTGTTCTCGAAATTTAAGTTGGTTCTACTTTGTCTAGGTCAAACCCCTGCAATCATTGTCCAAGAAATCCATTTAAATAATACATATAGTTATGGTCCTACTGGTCATGATATTACATTCTCAATTAGGGTCATTACTGTTACTCCCGTTTTCCGTTTTACGTATTTTCAATATACGTGTACGAAATTTTGACCCATATTGTGACTTATCTTAACTAGCTAATCTTGGTTTAATCTTGCATTGGTTCAATATGGGCATGGTAGGGTTCTGTTTGGCTTGGTTGGATTGGTTCAATATGTAACCCACCCCTCTTTATAAACCCACCAACCCTCCTCTCCTCATTTACTTCTCCTTCTTCATTTATTTCTTCCTCTTCTTCCTCTTAACTTCTCCACCTACCAAGAGAAGCTTAGTCAAGGTAACTTGCTTCATGGAGGAACTCAATTTTGTTGTTCCATTGTCTTCCTCACGAGATTCTAAGACACTTTAGTACTTAGAATTTTTAATTTCCATGGTTCATTTCGTGTAGATCTAAGTTTGTTGCATTTTTGGATTTTTTGGATTTTGATCTATCAAACTTTATTATTTTCAAGTTTTGATTGTTCTATGTTGTAGAAAATTTTGTTCTACCCCATTTTGACCTATGGAAGTCCGGATTTGAACTTAAAATGAAGGATTAATGGAGCTTGGAAGCCATGGCTTCCATGGTTCTTCTTCTCGGATCTTTGGAGAAGAAGAACAATCTTTATGCGGTAACCCCATGCGGCCAGTCTTTATGCGGCAACCCCATGCGGCCAACCTTTATGCGGCAACCCCATGCGGCCAGTCTTTTGCGGCAACCACATGCGGCCAGCCTTTATGCGGTAACCCCATGCGGCCAGTCTTTATGCAGCAACCCGATGCGGCCAGTCTTTTACGGCAATCCCATACGTCCAGTCTTTTGCGGCAATCCCATGCGGCCAGCCTTTATGCGGCGGCAACCCCATGCGGCCAGTCTTTATGCGGCAATCCCATGCGGCCAGTCTTTATGCGGCAATCCCATGCGGCCAGTCTTTATGCGGCAACCCCATGTGGCTAGCCTTTATGCGCATCCCATACGGCCACTCTTTTACGGCAACTCCATACGGCAAGTCTTTTGCGGCAACCCCATGCGGCCAGCCTTTATGCAGCAATCCCTACACCACTCTTTTACGGCAACTCCATGCGGCCAGTCTTTTGCGGCAACCCTCATACGGCCAGCCCTTATGCGGCAACCCTCATGGCATGGTTATGTTTTGGACTTGGCATGATTTCGATATTTGCATGGCTTTTACATGATCACGACATGATAATGTAAGTATAGAATACGATAGTGGCCTGTTAAGGCGCACTCTTAACCAGTAACAAGTAACATGACATGATAGTAGCCCGTGGTGGCACACTATTAACAAGTAACCTTGATATGATAACACATGATAGTGGCCCATCATGGCGCACTCTTGATAAGTAAACATGATATGATAATCTTGATATGCTGTTGTGACAGCTACCTTGACTTGCTAGTAACTCTTGTCTGGACACCGTGGATGTTGTGCTTGTATAGGTACATGTCTCGTCTTGTATCATGTCTAGGACATGAATTTTTGATTTCCACGGTCAGAGATTCGTACTGAATATGACTAGAATAATGACTAGATTGATCAAGTAGTCCATGAAGAGATTTTCTAGCTACATGCAGTCCCGTTATCTGGGTGCTCTAATTGGACTTGTAGCCTGCCGTCGAATAGGGCATATTTCCAGCACACTGTCATGTGTTGCACCCCAAGTCACCTAATCCAACTCTCTCAACTTGTGACTGGCTAACCTGGATTAAGACTGCAGGGTTTGTGGCTGTTGGAACATCTCATTGCATCTTGCTAGTAACTAGGCTTGTGATAACCATAGTTAGTTAAAGTATCAAACCGTACATATTGTTTGGCCGTCAATGATGAATGGAGTCCAGTCTAGTCTTATCTAAGCAAGGCCTGTACATGGTTTCATCAGCACATTACTGTTTATGTTTACTCTTGTCGATAATTGGTTGGAGACTAAGCTCTGTTTAGGTGAAGGGTTACAACCCCGGTCCTTGTTTGGTTTACGGGTTGTAACTTGACTACCGGAATAGTCTCTTAGTTGTCTTATCGTTTATCACCCTGTTATCCCTAACTCATGTCTATTATTATCATTTATGTCTCATATGCTAATATGCTGGTTTTTAGTTCTTAAGTGAAGCCTCCCTTGTGGCACTTGCTCTTCTGGGGTCTGACCCAGCTGGTTTTGTATGGACAGATTTCGGAGTAGCACTCGAGGATCTTCCAGCCTTCCAGCCAGATAGTGAACACTAGATGCAACTCTGGCAACGAGTGGTTTTATTTTGCTCTCCCACTCTATTGTAAATTATTCTTTTGAGGCGTTTAGCAGCCGAGCAAGTGTTAGCTCGTGTTGATATTTATATTTCTGTCTGCCTAAGGGCTGTAATATGATTGACGAATACTAGGGTTGATCATGTCACTACAACAAATAGGGCCTACAATAGCATGCGCAGAATGCTATAGAAAGCCTTCTATAACATATTCTGTCTGCTATGATCGCCCACGCTATAGTATGTCCAGACATGTGAACGCTATAACATTATAGCGTTCCTGAATGCTGTAGAAGGTTTATAGCGTTCGTGTATGCTGTTGATGGTTTATAGCGTTTATGAATGCTGTAAATCCTTTATAGCATTCTAGAACGCTGGTTTATAGCGTTCGTGAGTGCTGTGGATTACTTATAGCATTTATGAATGCTGTGGATTATAGCGTTTGTGAATGCTGTGGATGATTTATAGCGTTTGATGAATGGTTTGATTTATTATAGCGTTCATCATATGCTATGGTAGCAGCAATTTAGACGTTTTGAGTGCTATAAACCTGCTACAGAATTTCATATCCTTTCATATCTGCTACAGAATTTCATATTTCATAACCTGTTTTGTATTTCGATCAATTTCAATCGCAGACAATTTCAATCGCAACTTGCATTTCGATCAATCAAGATATAGTAAAGATTTGCCAAAATATGAAATGTTTTATTAGAACATTCAAGATGTACAAAAAGTAGTCATTAAAACATTCAAGATGTAGAAAAAGTAGTTTTACGCCAAAATAAACCATTCCATTTACAAAGTATCTGTATTCCAAAATAAACCATTCCATTTACAAATATCTGTAGGCCAAAAAACAGCTCGCCTCCTTCCCTCTAGCAGCTATCCACAACCATCAAAAACATATACGCCAACCTACACAAAATTGAGAAGAAAATACATTATGATATAAAAAATAAGATAGAAATATTTCTGATACTCAAGTAGTGTTATGTAATAGCTAATACAATATGTTCAGTGGCTAAGGAGGCATGCAGTGTGTTAAATGTGAAGTTGCAGGACAGTAGTGTTATGTAAAGCAGTGTAATACATGAAGTAAAGTGCAAGAAGGTTTTTACTGGACAGAGAAATTTTTGATACTCAAGTTGGACACATGTATACCTGATAAAGAGTGGACATGAATTGAACAAAGAAACAATAAGCATCAAACATATGAATGAAAGAACATACATCTGAAATAATAGACTTAAATATAATAGCTTACCATCACAGAGCCAGGAGGTTGTGACTGTATTGCAAGATATGTTGGTCCGCCACCACGAGCTATAATACCTCCACAACCATGGAACAATGTAACTTTGATATCATACTCTTTGCAAGCAGCAACATCTTCTTGGGCCTTGTACACAGTTCCCATACAGCAGTGGAGCGGCCAGCATCTTTATCAGAATCATAACCAACCATGACCTGCAAGTGTTGTGAAGAAATTTTAGTTAACTTGGAACTGTTAACATGGTTTGGTACACTTTGAAAGCACTAGCAGCTCTTGTTTTCCATTATGGTTCTTTATAATATGCTCCCTATACCAATCAATTGACAGTAACTTCCTTATAACCAATCCTGCTGCTCTCAAATCCTTCATAGTTTCGAATAAAAGGAACCACCCTCAAACTGCTTCAAAAAAGAATATTATATATTATTACCAATTAAGATATTCGCTCCCTAGTTCAGCAGCCACCCTAAAGGTGTCCAAGACCTTCACATCCGAAGGCACCTGAAATGCTCCATGAAGTTTAGTACTGGATTACATAAATGTAAAAGTCTCAGATGTATGAATATATTTTGTAGTTTCACTTGAGTTATTACCAACAACATTAGTGATCCTAGTGAATTTTTTATCAATTATGGCAAAAGTTGATTTTGGAAAGGGAAATTGAGCATTGTACCCAGAACAATCATTTCATTTCTCTTTCCGATCGGATTTACTTGTCTAAAATAAAAGAGTCTACATAGGAGACCCAATTGGTAAATCTGAAAGGTGGGGAAATATGTAAAAGGACATACACACTATCAATCAGTGTGGAGAAATATGGTAAAAGGATATACACAATCAGACTGTACAGAGTAACTTGGGAAACATGACTGAGTTTTCAAGAAAAGATTGAAGTGAACCTCTATAGTTGGGGGAACTAGAGCCTATTTCCTTTCAGCTCTCTAGTAAGAAATTCTAGTTTCTTTTCTTCCTCACACTAACTGTATACTCCCATGTCCAAGTATCTTGTAATTGCATCTAGAGTTTCAACATGTCTGGCAGACTCCTATAGAAGTAACATATGATAGCAAAGCACATGAGTGTTGTGTGTGCGCGCACACACACACATATATAATAACCATACTCAGCTGAGAAAGATTTACCTGGCGTAAAACTAATTTCATTTGTATCATCCGAAAATGTTAATTTTCGATCATTGTTTTCATGTCTGGACCTTGTTTCAGTTTATTAGGATTTTAAGACCAACATCAGCAGTGCATTTTGATTGTTCAACATCACTAATTTTTATACACAAAAATGTATGAAGGTCTCCAACCCCTTGCTGGAACAAGGGATGTTCATTTTTTTCCTCACACCAAGTAAAACATTTATGTATGAAGGTCTCCAACCCCTTGCAAAAACAACAAAGAAAAGACGTCAAAGAAAAATAAGTAAAAGAGGAAATTCATATACTTCTCTAAAAATATAAAGTACATTATAGTTTCGGACGATTCCTTCTTTTCCTTAAAAAATTAAGCAAACAGATTCCTCAACAAGTTTAATATATGTGGAAGAAATAGTCAGTTGAAACCCATAAATTCACCACATTTCCATAGCCTATCGTGTTGCCATGTATGCGTTGATCGACAAATAGAAAAGCTGGTATGGTAAAATCCATAAAAACTTAGCTGAACCATTCAGAATGCACAACTAAGCAATGAGTATCAAAGCATTTTACTAGGAGTATTATTGGGCAAGAGGGAACAAATACCTGCAGCAGTGGAACCTCCTCAAGAGGTAGTTCAGCTCCAAGGTCTCCCCTAGCTACCATAGCCTGCAAAAGGTCAAAGAAGAAGAGAAAAAGTTTAGCATGAGATATGAAAGTTATCATTAAGTTGAGTAGTAGTAAAAAAATTCAAATGGAAAAGCGAGATTATGAAAGGGATCGCCAATAACTAATTCAACCAATCTAATTTTCTGGGAGAAACCAATTACAACACAACACATACTTTTATGGTAGAAACCAATTTTAACACAACACAACACATACTCTCTCAGAAAATTAGATTGGTTTACCCGTATTCATTTGGAGAGAGCCTGCATTGAGAAATAAAGAAGTAGCTTACCAACACATTTCCAAAAAAAGAAAATGAGACCTCAGGAGCCAGGACTACAGAATCGGGAACAATTACAACACAACACATACCAAGGCAATATTGAAGTAAAGAAAGTAAAATTCCAGTTTTAACTTTTTTTAAAGAACAAAAAATTGTATGCAACAAACAGGAATCCCCACTAGAAAGTCAGTATTACGATCCAATCCATTATGCAAGTCAAGATCCCACCAGAATAAAAGATTTTATATGATGCTTTCAGCTTTATATTTCCCATACAGTCATGTTCATTAGTAATCAGTGAGCAAAGTTGCAGAATCACAAAAATAAAATGAAAGTTCTATTGTATAAATACCTGTAAGCATATTGTGTCACAAACAGCAGTGGATCCACAGTTCCCGTCATCTCCTTCTTTGGTTAGCCTTGGAAGAAGCCTGCTGAAGTATATTATCCAAATCTTCTTGTTATATTTATAGAGAATACACACACAGACAACCTGATACTTATCATATATTTATCCACAGGATTCGTATTTTGCGGAATGTTTTTGGATAAGGACGTATTGCTTACTGGGTTTTGAAGTTGTAATCAAGTATAACAGGTTTACATGTTCGGATTTGGAGAAGACTCGGCACCATTTGGAAGAATTATGATAGGGTATTACATGTTTGCAGTTTTTGTAATTCGTTGGGTTTAAAAGAGCACATTATTCTTTGAATCGCTGAACAAATATTGAGCTTCTCACATGCAGCTTTGGTTAGCCATACTCAACCCTGGCAGAAAAAGTCCTAGATTGTAAGCCAAAGTCTAGATTTCTGGAGTACCTCAAGTAAACTTTAAATCTCTTTCAAAACTAGTTATAGTTACTATAATATTACCTCCAAATAACCGTTATATTGCAATTGCAAATATTAACATAGAGTGACAGGTGGTGTAAATTCCTCATCCCACCTGAAGCATATTCCAAACACAAACACATGCCCCTAATTTCATAAGTAAATCTTACTAAAAGACTTTGCAGCTATAGCTCTACAAATTTCCAATAATAGTCCACATGTATACTATTTTTCCTCTCAGTGGTTCCAGTGATACAATCAAAGTAATGAATCCTTGTTAAATTAGAACAAACCACTTAAAGAAATTGTTGTCAGCAATGGGATGCAAAACCTGCATGAAATCATAGGCACCTTTTAAGTTTCAACAATATAGACAAGTAATGACTCAAGAACTGCATTAGTAACTGATAAAACAGTTTGCACAAAACAAGATCCATTGCTTCTTTCGTAGTTCTTAGTCTGGTCATTAGTTGTGCAAAGACCAGGACAAGAACAAGAACTTATTGTGAGTCTCATTTTGAGGTTCAGTTTTCCACTAAGCTCAACAAGAAGTAATCATGATGCATAGAATAGAATTGAAGATACAGATCTCGTAGAGGAATATTACCCAAGAATCAGAGCCAATTAAATTTAATGTGAAACGAAACCATAGCCTACATGCCCATTGTAACCACCCTATAAGGCTATGACTAAATGCTCTAATGTGAAACAAAACCATAGCCTACATGCCCAGTATAAACACAGCACCGTGACTGCATAACCTATAAAAGTTCACAGTATTAGGCATGACAAATGTTTAAGATAAGGATGTATTAGACCAAACAACAAGGCATGCTAAGGTAAAATGTTAATATGGTCCATTAAATATTCTTCCAAATAGAATTCCGGACTAGGTTGGTATAAGCTTATAATTGTATGATAGGAACAATCATAGCACTTAGAATTCAATTCTCTGGGTGCCCAATTATTCTAGCTGTTTCTAGACCACGTTAAGGAAATTGTCTGAAAGGTGAATGAGATTTATCAGGCCAAACAAAAATGCAGAAGAAAAACTCTTAATTCATTTTCTGTACTCAAAAGTTCAACCAGAACAATGCAAACTCTGTCAAATGTCAATACAATGTTATAGTACTACACCTACGTTTATAACAAGTTTAGGATGCCGAATAGCTACTTTGAATGTAGAACGGTTGAATCCTTATTTGCTATACAAAATATGAATAAGCTTGAAGGAATTGATCACTCCATACACATTTGGCTAAATATAAGCCAACAACGAATAAGCTAAGACATGAGAATGAATTTGTTGATTACTAAAACTACTCAAAGTGTGACATGTCAATTCTCAATCCCATATTTCATATTTGAACATGACTTATCATTGAATCAGTGGATACCCTTAGACACATAGTTCCAAAATGGGACAATTCTTTCGGTTTGAAGATTCAATTGCCAGTTAATTGATGAATAAAGGGCAAAAGACTATTTAAATGCAAGTGTAAAAAGTGTCCAAAAACACCAAACGTCAAGAGTGATAAACAGATGTATAACATATATATTTTTATACCAAGAATATGCCACCATACTTACAGACATTGAATATGCTTCATCCGAAATTCTATTAGGATACAAACAAGAGTAAATAGAAAACAATTGAAACTCATTATATATACTTGTTGAGCTAATTCCCTTGTTGGTGAGAGCACTAAACATCGTGGAACTGCTTTCTTCGACGTTTTCTTGTTGTCCTTCTGCAAGATATGCAGAGCAGGAACACCAAATGTTATAGTCTTGCCTAAAGAAAAAAAAAATTACACTATGAATTGCCAAAAAGTGCCATTAGTTTGCAGAAAGGAAAAAAGACATTGAAACCTTCATGTAAAGAAACCAACTGTAGATATAAGAATTTGAATGCAGTAAATCAATCTCCAGACCAACTGCTTAAACTATAAGAACCAAAGGGAAGAATATTACAAGTCAATAATGTTAAAATTAAGAGGCTAAGTTGCATTTAAACACCATGAACTATGAAGTTTCGGCAGTTAACCCTGAACTATTTTTGTATTACTTTAATACCACAAGCAGAAGGATGCAAAGTGTAAAGCAGAGCATTCTACTTGTTACTTCAACTGGATAGCTACAACTAGTATGCAAGGGGCAAATAATCGAACATCTAATAATAGAAAATTGCAAAAATTTCTGAAAAAAAAAAAAAAAAAATTAGGGTTAGGGTTTTGAGATGTACCGTAGGTCCTGGCGGTGGGATCTCCTTCCTGGACGACGAGGAAGGACTTCATGGAGCATCTGTTAAACACAAAATATTAGAGAAGGAGGAGAGGGGAGAATAACCGGAAGAGAGGAGGAGGAGGAGGAGCAGAACCCTACCGATGGCTTACTATAGGGAGGAGAGGAGAAGAATCCTAACGAGAGGAGCAAAATCCTACTGATGGCTTAGAGGAGGAGGAGAGGAGGAGAATCCTACCTATGGCTGACCGATCACAGAGAAGGAGAGAAAGAGGAAATTTGAAAGAAGAAATTTTTAGAGGAAGAGATGACCTATTTCTTCCAATCCGCTAACCTAAATATCGAATAGGAAATAGTGGCACAAGAGAGAGAATGGGAAGGCGGAGAGGCTAGGTTTAGTAATAAGAATTTCAATTTTGTACTATGTGTCTCCCAAATTTTGGTTTTGAGGAAAATATTTTAGTTTGCCTCCAAAACCAAAGTTAGCAAAAATTATTGGCACCAATATATTCTACAGCATTCAGGAAATGCTATAGATAGATATTTTTATAGCATTACAGAAAGAACACTATGTTGATAATATTCTATAGCGGGGACACTTGAACGCTATAGAAAAACTGCTATTGTAGGCCCTATTTGTTGTAGTGTATGACTTAAACTCTTGCTAGTCTTCGTATTTGTATGACTAGCTTCATGATCATCTGAATATATAATGTTGGGAAGCCTTACTTTGTATGTCTGGTGATCTACCATCTTGTTACATTACTTGCTTGCTTGAGATTGAGACATTAGGCGTGTTCTTGACCATAAGTGACTGTTGGCTTGTAGTAAAACCCTCATGTATCTAGACAGTCGTGACCGTATTGCGAGGTTGGATTCACTTCTATATCGTAGCTGTAGGTCCTAAAAATCAAGTTGCACCCATCAAAAAAGCAATAAAAATCAAATTACGCACCCTTCAAATGAACTGCACAGGAGACAGATTCCGCAACAACTCAACTGCGCAAGCTGAACTGCACACTCATCCGAGCGCGCTAGCTGACGTAGCAACGTTATCATTACCTGACACAAAATCAGATCTTCTGACAACTGACAGCCCGAAGAACGAGGAAACTGTTCGTTTCTTGTGCCACGCCGCCATGACAGCTGTCTAGCACGGTTCAACTGCCAAAAGCCAGCGCAGTCTGCCAGATCCTCTTCAGCGCAGTTCGATCCCAGCGCAGTTTGAAGTTAGCACAGTTCAAGCAGCGTAATCCATCAAGATAACTGACATTTTACACGTGGCCTACATGCCATCAATTGCTCACCACGTGGCAACCGTCTGTACACGACCAAGCACATTTCAATCAAACAATGCCAGGCCATAAACTTTTGTATCAAGTTCCTAAGCCCATCACATGTTGAAACTCGAATAATTCTAGTCAAGCCAAGCTCAAGCTTACAAAAGCTTGGCTCGGCTCGTTTGCAGCCCTAACTCCATCTACCCCTATACAAAAGACACATTAGCCACCACTCGACTCATAGACACTCACACTCCAACCTAGAAGCCCCTGCTGCCTACTGATCCTTACCTTGCTGTCCACATGGCCTGCCGCAGGCTTGAACAGTGAGTGAACTCCCCGTTTTCTTCTTAATGGTTCATTCTATTACCTATTTTTTACACTCACCTTTAGGCAACAACCTTTACTCCCATATCACTTCTTTCCTTAACTGTAGTTGCCCTGCTATTGTCTTCAAAGGGCCAAGCACCCAAGTGCATCACTGCACAGATGCACCCCTTTAACTCTCAGTTTCAGAGCTCCCTATTTCCTGGCCTAAAGTAGCCTATACTATGCTGTGCCTCTTCTTGTTTCCCACGTGTTGTTGTTCCCAAAATAGCATGGTCTTGCTGTTAGCATATCTCTGCTATACACATGTAATAAACCCTCTCCCTCTAATCCATAGGGAACTATGATGCCAAATTGGTATCCTTCCTACATAAGCTAAGTCACAAAACGCATGTATGAGAGAGAGGAAGCATGGCAAGAAACATAAAATTGTCTTCTTTCTCCATGTTATTATGGTTGTGGAGTTCATTCAAGATATAGTTGAACATGACCTTTCCTCTTCATTGCTTATTAGCTACCTATAATTCCATATCCCTATCACTTAACTATCAATATATATATAGATATATATAGATATATAGATATAGATATATATATATATATATATATATATATATATATTTGAAGCAATGGGTAATTGTGGCGAACTCGCCTCCACTGGGGCTCGAACTCCTGACCACTTGGGCCGATGCCACTAGGTTAGAGGTCATTGCTAGATAATATATATATATATATATATATA
>JANAVB010028252.1:0-29470 GCA_029216955.1 Iris pallida
TAAGGTAGGGTCTTGCCCGTTCAGGACTGACTCACCGCCAGCCATGACCAGTTCATCAGTTAGGGGACCAGCCCCAGTACCGGTCCAGCAGCAGTTTCCATCCCCGAGGCCGTTGCCGACGCAGACCAAGGCTTTTCAGCAGCAAAGGCCTCAGCAGTATGCCCAGGCGCAAGTTCAGAATAGGCAGAGAGGATTCCAGCAGAAAGGGCCGGCACCCAGAGGACATGGTCAAGTGTTGGGCTTAACCATGTGTGAGCACCCTGAATTTTGGGTTGATTTTTTTATTTTTTATTTTTTTCTGATTGTTTAGTTTCATTAAATAATTTATTCTGTTTATTTATTTGTAAGTGTACTTTTCCGTGCCATTGATATTTGGAGTGTCAGGGATGTTCAACTCTGGAAACCTTCTTCATGAGTTTTGAAGTGGACATGATTGTCTTCATGACGGTATATAGTGTCCCATCCAAACTTGTTCCCTTGTACTCTTTTTGCTTCACACAACTTCGGGTCAATTTAGACCATTTGATTATTAATTATTTTTTCCACTCTTTTCCTTGATCATTATTAGCACGTTACCGTGACTTTTAATTTGGAAGCGCAAGTCCAGTCAGTTTCTTGAAACCAACTTCTCATGCATGATCTACTCGAGGCGCTCTTCACCCATGACCTTCGTGTCCCACTCAGACAAACCATTTTGTGCTCCATTTGCTTCGTACAACTTTCCTGACACGTGACCCAATTTTATTTCACCCCACGGTGTCACATTCATTTTCCAACTTGATTTGTGGGTACCCTGTCGACCAAAACCTATCAGCCCCAACTATGGGCATGGCCCACATTGAGTCTACTACCCGTCCGACACTTGTGTCCCATTTATTGGAATCCCCATGTGCTAGTTATTTACCCATGATCATCAACACCTATTTTTATTCGATTAATTTGCCATGTCCGGTTTTGATCCAACCCGGCTTGACCGAACCCAGCCCCAGCTTCGTGTTACTCTCCATCACCATTATCCTCAGCCTCATTACCCTTGAAAAATACTAATTTCTCGTTCTACCTATTTTTTTAATTATTATTGAAAATTTTTGTTGAATTAAATCCATTGGAATGACCCAATTTTTAGCTAATTAAATCTTAGCCATAGGATCCTCCCATTTAATCCTACCCATTAATTCCTACATGTAAAATTTTCCCACACCCCTTGGCCATGTGGCCGGCCCTAACTTTGAGAGAACAAACTTCTCTCTCTCTCATTAAATCATTCCTTCTCTCCTTCTCTCTCCTTCTAATCTTTCCTACACAAATTTTTTCCAACAGCACTCTTCTCTCCCACTCTCACTCAGCTAGCCGACCTCCCTCTCCTCCCTGGCCGGGGCTGTCGACCACCCTCTCCAGGCCGTCGGCCACCCATAGCGACCTCCTACCTCTCCTCCTTCTTCTTCCTCCTCATCAACCAACCATCAACACCATGGCCATCACCATTACCAAGCTTCTCCCCACCACACCATGCATTCCACCACCACTACCGTGCACGTGGCCACGCGCCGTCGCCCTCCACCGTGCCTTCGTCGTGGCTGGCCAGGTCGGCCCCGCTCGCAACTGCCACAGCCGTATGCAACGCATGCAACAGCAGCTGCGACAGCAAGCACAGCCGCACGCGCACGTGCAGCACCTCCATGGCCGACCACGCACCGCCGTGGGCACCCCCCCTCCGTTAAACTCTGGCGAGCAGTCCCCTGGTGGCCACCGTCCCCCGAGATGTGCCGTCGAGGCGATTCGTGTATTTTGCACGAAGTCCCATCGTGACGAGCTCGGAAACGAGGCTGAAATAACGTTCCGTCGCAGCGACTTCGCGCACATTTTTTCAAAAATCTGACCATTGGATCGGCAATTTCTTCGCTCCGTCACAATTTTGGTATATCCACCTTCACTCCTGTCAATTTTTATCCATTGATTTTATCGTTTGATACATCAAAACCGGCCACCAAGTTGACCGTTTAAATTATATTAATTTTGGACAGTTTCGTGGGGTCAACTTCGTCAACTTGTACCTCCTCCACCGTAGCTCCGTTTGGCATGCTACTAGTTCCTGTGCAAAGCTGGTATAACCCTCTTGCTACCCCTCCAGTTTCGTTCCATTGTGAGATTGTTTGATTGGTTGAATTCGACGCCAAAGTTGGCCGTCCGAATTCGTAATTTCTAACTTGTAAAATTTCATTTTGAATACGGGACTCCATATTTCATTTCTGACACCACCATTAGACTCGTGGCATCGTTTTGGCATGTTTTTATATAAAATTTGTTAGATTTGGAGGACGTGGGCCCTGGTACGTTTTTCGGTGCAAAGTGGGTCCCACAGTCCGGGTCAACGGGACTTTTTGATGCCGGCTCATCGAAATCCAATTTCGGATATACCGTTGAGTTCGTATCGTCATTCTGGACTCGGTGACATATAATTTGCTAGGTTTTGGTGGACATTGGATCCGACACGCATTTCGGTGCAAGTCGGATACCAATATCCGGGTCAACGGATCATTTTGAGATCGGCTCATCGGAATACAATTCCGGATATACCGTTGAGTTCGTATCGCCATTCTGGACTCGTTGACATGTAGTTTGCTGAGTTTTGAGAACTTTGGCCCTGGCACGTATTTTCGTGCAAACCGAAATTCCAAGTTCTGGTCAACGGACCAAATTGAGATCGGGTCAACGGAATCCAATTCTGGAGATACCGTTGGGTTCGTATCGTCCTTCTGGTTTCATGGACATATAATTTGTTATATTTTATAGACTTGTTTTCTTGTACGTTTTTCGGTACAAAACGGCTCCGACACGGACACCGTTTTGACCCAAAATTACCTTTTTGCCCTTGTGTCCAAATTGGACCGATGGGTAGAATATCCTAGCTAATTTAACTATTATGGACACGTTGGCGATGTTTATTTCATCGTCCGACAATGTTTGTTGATAGTTTCTCCGAGTTTAACCTTTTATAATTTATTAATAATTAATTCTTATATTGTTCGTATTTCGGGATTAGTACAACGAAACTGAGATCAGTCAATTCCAGTGATCTCACATCGCTGAAATTGACAAGATGGACACGTGGATCACTATAATAAGATTATCAACTTACCGTTGATCATCTCATCTCGATTTGCGTGTCGTAAGTTTCGACATACGAATAACGAAGTTGACTATTTTGAAATTGACCCTGTTTGACCAGAGTTGACCAGTTGACCCAAAGTTAACTGTAAGTCAACACTTGACATAGTTTGACTAGATTATTGGCCGGAGTTGACCTAGAGTTGTTTTGACTTAGAAGAACCTAGGATAAAATAGATTGTTTGTAGAGATTTATTAATTACAACTTGAACACCTTGTAACCTGTATTGCTTTAAATAGGACTCTATGGCTTCAGTTGGACCCCCTATACTTATCAGCTGTTCAGATTATCAGGCGAGTACATTCTCTGATCATTTCATATCTTGCTTAGAATTATTTCCTGTATTAAATTACTTTACTTGTACTGTCACGTTGGTCACACGGATTGGTACTATATGGATCCCTTCTTGAGATGTTATCCTTTAGGGAGCATTGGGTACTACATGTTCTGTGCGTTTCACTTACATGGCGTATCACTATGCTTCATTGGTTCACTGATCACTTGTGACATATACTCTTATGATCACAGAGTCTTCCTTGAATCCTTATCCCATATATTGGGTTTCCAAGAATCCCTATTTATGGGACTTCCATGTACCACCCTTCGGGGGCCTATGCATGGAATCATAACATAACCTGGTTGGATCTTTGTCTATTGATTGGGGGTACGGGGGAGTAGAAGTGGACATGTGAATAATACACCAGTAGTATAGCATCAGAATCATTCCATAGTGTAGCATCAGAATCATCCCATGCCATTTCCATGTCCATGTTGTACTCTGACTCACTAGCCACATGTTAGTTCTCTATTTATAGTAGATATTTCTATTACAGTTCTTTCTCTGTTTATATACCGTATTTTATTCAGTACTAGTATCTTATTTTACTGCATGATTATATTTTCTAACCTGCTATGAACTGTTGAGATGTACTGTGCTCGCTCCTGTCCTGACTGGACCTGTTGATAAATTCTACAGATAGCTTAGAGGTTGCCTGCTAGCCTAGAGGAGACACAGTAGAGGTTGTATAGATAGCTAGGATTTGCTCAGTTTATTTTCAGTTGTCTTGAGTTGTATTTATGGATTTCTGTATTTGAGTTTTGAGATGTATTTTTGGGTTGTGTATCTTAGACACTTAGACTTCTATCTGTTGTATTTCTTTTGGATTTCATGTTTTATCTATCTTCCGTTATGCTCTACCCTAGATGTGATTGAGTTTACATTCTGCTATGTCACCCCCATTCGGGAAGTATAAACTGCTTAGCCTTATACTGTTAGATGCATGAGACCTAGGACAGCGTTCTACCGCCGACACTGCGGCGTAGGCTGGGCGTTGTTACGTTCTCGTGCCCTTACTCTAGGGTGCGGGTCGTGACACGTTTTTAGTGGTGGCCCATGCAGGTCGAGTTTGTGTAGTGGTATTCGAACTAGAGTACCACTACAGCCTGCAGTAGGATTAGGATATATTTTGAAGGTACTCAATCACAGTTAGGATCCCTTGAGAGATTCCTGGGACAACCCTTGAGAATCTTATTTTAACGTCAATTTGAAAACTCTTTTTCCCTTGATTTGATTATCTTTACTTTCTGTTGTTAAATTTGATTTTGATAGATTATTGTTGAATTTGAGTTTGTATTTATTGATTTTGATGAAAGATTGTTGAATTTTGAATCTTGATGTTAGCTGTAGCATTCGAGTTTGTATTTATATAATTTGAAGGATTTTTGTTTATTTTTGATTCTTGAGGTTCGTTGATAAATTTGATTTTTTGGTATTCATTGTTGATTTAATTTAATTTTTGTCAAGATAAAATTATATGGGCTAGGTCATCTGAGTCTCGGAATCTAGTCTTCTATAGTCACATTAGCCAGCATGGTAAGGACATATAGTCTGATTTTGGATATATTTCTCGGGTGTGGAAATTTAAGGTTTTTGCAGCCAAGCTAGCGGCACCACAAAAATGTTAAATACCATAATTCTAGAGGTATGTGCCAAAATCGAGGACTCTGTGATTATCGTAGCCTTACTTACTAGTATGACGAGGATTTAGAGTACCGTGATTTTGGATAGACGCATATGATTATCAGATTGTACCTTAAATATTTTTGAACATGTTTTCCATACTTTTGTTCCAGTCCTTCAAAAAAATTTTATTATTATTATTATTATTTGTTTGCTTTGTTTTGCTTCTCATTATTTAACTTAGGAGTAGCTTTAGCTGTTTTATAAACCTTGTGTAACTTCGTACAAAATTTATTTCTTCTTAATACAATAAATCGGTGATTTTGCTAGGCCTTATTCTGGACTTGATATTATAGCTCTGATTTCAAAATGGGTTCCTCTTTTAAACAGATAAGCAGAATAAATTCTTTTATCATTCTCTTCCTGCCAATATTTTATTTCCATTATTCTTTGTCTTTTACAACTGTCATGATTACATCAATTCCCTGTCTCGTATCTAATTCTGTCAAGAAGACTTTAAACCCTTGAATCTTCATATCATTTTGCCTGAGAAATGTTGAGGAAGTGACGTAAATCATCTAGTGCCGAAATGACGTCAATGGTTATCATAGGATGATTTGTAGGAATCAGAACATTGGATGTCAATTATGAAGGAAATTTTTTTTTCTTTGGAGATGTGGTAAAGGTTAAAATGAAATCGAGGGATAAATGTTATCAATTTAGAAACAATCACAGAAAGTTGGTTATGAATAATTCATGGATGTATTTCAAAACTAATGAGGATGTTCAAGGTCAACCTAGTTTTGAGAACTTAGAAAATTTTGGTTATTGATTCTGGAAAACTTTTACTCTGAGGCTATGTAGAAATTTAGAAATAAAAAAAGGGAGAATTTTATTGTATTCAATGATCATACAAAATTGAACTAGATATTGTAAGAGGGTGACTAGAGACAGAGACAACACAAGGATTTTACGTTATAGAAATTATTTTAGATGATTGGGAGAAAATTGTAGAATTCAAAAGGATAATATTTGAAGGTGAACGTTGAAGAAAATATGAAGGTTGATTTATAAATAAGAATAAATTTTATGTGACATAGTGGTATTGGAGTTTAGTAAATACGAGACTCGATTTAAACAAGTTCAAGGACTTCATAAACTGGATTTAGAGGTTTCGGATCTAAATTAAAACGAGGTGAAGGAATTTGAAATTTTGATTAAATGAATAAGTGTTGACTCCTAAAAAGAGGGGTATGTTTCGTGGAAAATATTTTAGAAGTTAGAAATTTTGTCTATGGTGATCGTGGTAAAGGTTTAGATGATTGAGGTTATAAAATTTCGATGATAGTCATATGAAGGTTGATTTTCATATTGGGACTTGTGAAAAAAAAATATGATTTGGCAAATGATAAACTTATAGTATTAGAGAGAGATGATTTACTGGCTTCGTATGAGATCTTTCTTATTTTTCTCTAGAAGGGTTTTTCAATATCATTGAATCCTAGTTTCCTTAATCACGACCAAATCGACTTCGATTATCGTTTCTTATCATATTAATATCTTGGGTTGTACTCAATTGAATTAAATTTGATTGTGACCTGAATCTCCATCCTTGTATGCTCGTTCTCAGACTTTGTTGAACATGTCCTCCATATTGTCCAAATCTTGATTTTTCCAATTTGGTCAACTTAGATCGTATCGAGACTAAATATTCTTAATATGTTTTATGATTGGAATTTTTTCATGAAATTGGCTTTCATTCTTCAACTTGTGATTTTGATTTTTCTGAACCCTTTATAGATAATTGGTAGTTACTTTTCTTTATTTTTATGATAAGTACCAGTTTTCAAATAGGATGGTAAGCTGTATTACAGTTTTGATGATTTGTTATTCTGTGTCTTTTCTTGTTTAACACCCTAGACTGCTTGTGTGTTTTGATACCCTATGACCGTTTCGGTTAGCATGACTAGTATACCTAGATGTGACTTTTACTACCACCGTATGCCATGACCCTGTATGTCGTCTTTTTTTATGGTATATTTTATTTAAGTTCTGGGACTTGATTGTGGGGGTTTGACCTAGAAGGAGTATGAACAATTTTAATTTCGAGGACGAAATTTTTATAAGGTGGGTAGGATTTGAGCACCCTAAATTTTGGGTTATTTTTTTATTTTTATTTTATTTTTTCTGATTGTTTAGTTTCATTAAATAATTTATTCTGTTTATTTATCTGTAAATGTACTTTCCCGTACCATTGATATTTTGAGTGTCAGGGATGTTCAACTTTGGAAACCTTCTTCATGAGTTTTGAAGTGGACATGATTGCCTTCATGATGGTATATAGTGTCCCATCCAAACTTGTTCCCTTGTACTCTTTTTGCTTCGCACAACTTCGGGTCGATTTAGACCATTTGATTATTAATTATTTTTTCCACTCTTTTCCTTGATCATTGTTAGCACGTTACCGTGACTTTTAATTTGGGAGCGCAAGACCAGTCTGTTTCTTGAAACCAACTTCTCATGCATGATCTACTCGAGATGCTCTTCACCCATGACCTTCGTGTCCCACTCAGACACACCATTTTGTGCTCCATTTGCTTCGCACAACTTTCCTGACACGTGACCCGATTTTATTTTACCCCACGGTGTCACATTTATTTTCCAACTTGATTTGTGGGTACCCTGTCGACCAAAACCGTCAGCCCCAACTATGGGCATGGCCCACATTGAGCCTACTACCCGTCCGACACTTGTGTCCCATTTATTGGAAACCCCATGTGCTACTTATTTATCCATGATCATCAACACCTATTTTTATTCGATTAATTCGACATGTCCGATTTTGATCCAACCCGGCTTGACCGAACCCAGCCCCAGCTTCATGTTACTCTCCATCACCATCATCCTCAGCCTCATTACCCTTGAAAAATACTAATTTCTCGTTCTAGCTATTTTTTAATTATTATTGGAAATTTCTGTTGAATTAAATCCATTGGAATGACCCAATTTTTAGCTAATTAAATCCTAGCCATAGGATCCTCCCATTTAATCCTACCCATTAATTCTTACATGTAAAATTTTCCCACACCCCTTGGCCATGTGGCCGGCCCTAACTTTGAGAGAACAAACTTCTCTCTATCTCATTAAATCATTCATTCTCTCCTTCTCTGTCCTTCTAATCTTTCCTACACAAATTTTTTCCAACAGCACTCTTCTCTCCCACTCTCACTCAGCTAGCCGACCTCCCCATCCTCCCTGGCCGAGGCCATCGACCACCCCCTCTAGGCCGTCGGCCACACACAGCGACCTCCCACCTCTCCTCCTTCTTCCTCCTCCTCATCAACCAACCATCAACACCATGGCCATCACTATTACCAAGCTTCTCCCCACCACACCATGCATTCCACTACCTCCACCGCGCGCGTGGCCATGCGCCGCCGCCCTCCACCGTGCCTTCGCCGTGGCTGGCCAGGTCGGCCCCACTCGCAACTTCCACAGCCGCATGCAACGCATGCAACAGCAGTTGCGGCAGCAAGCACAGCCACGCGCGCGCCCGTGCTGCGCCGCCATGGCCGGCCACACACCGCCGTGGGCACCCCCCCTCCGGCGAACTCTGGCGAGCAGTCCCCTAGCGGCCACCGTCCTCCGGGACGCGCCGTCGAGGCGATTCGTGCGTTTTGCACGAAGTCCCGTCGTGACGAGCTCGGGAACGAGGCTGAAATAGCGTTCCGTCGCAGCGATATCGCGCACTTTTCCCCGAAAATCCGACCATTGGATCGTTGATTTCTTCGCTCCGTCACAATCTCGGTATAACCACCTTCAATCCTATCAATTTTCATCCGTTGATTTTATCGTTTGATACATCAAAACCGGCCACCAAGTTGACCGTTTAAATTGTATTAATTTTGGACAGTTTCGCGGGGTCAACTTCGTCAGCTTGTACCTCCTCCACCGCAGCTCCGTTTGGTGTGCTATCAGTTCCTGTGCGAAGCTGGTATAACCCTCTTGCTACCCCTCCAGTTTCGTTCTATTGTGAGCTTGTTTGATTGGTTGAATTCGACGCCAGAGTTGGTCGTCCGAATTCGTAATTTCCAACTTGTAAAATTCCATTTTTGAACACGGGACTCCAGATTTCATTTCTGACACTACCATTAGACTCGTGGCGTCGTTCTGGCATGTTTTCATATAAAATTTGTTAGATTTAGAGGACGTGGGCCCTGGCACGTTTTTCGGTACAAAGTGGGTCCCACAGTCCGGGTCAACGGGACTTTTTGACGCCGGCTCATCGGAATCCAATTCCGGATATACCATTGAGTTCGTATCGTCATTCTGGACTCGTTGACATATAATTTGCTAAGTTTTGGTGGACATTGGATTCGGCACGCATTTCGGTACAAGTCGAATACCAATATCCGGGTCAATGGGTCATTTTGAGATCAGCTCATCGGAATCCAATTCCGGATATACCGTTGAGTTCGTATCGCCATTCTGGACTCGTTGACATGTAGTTTGCTGAGTTTTGAGAACTTTGGCTCCGGCACGTATTTCCGTGCAAACCGGAATTCCAAGTTCTGGTCAACGGACCAAATTGAGATCGGGTCAACGAAATTCAATTCTGGAGATACCGTTGGGTTCGTATCGTCATTCTGGTTTCATAAACATATAATTTGTTATATTTTATAGACTTATTTTCTTGCACATTTTTCGGTGCAAAACGGCTCCGACACAGATACCGTTTTGACCCGAAATTATCTTTTTTGCCCTTGTGTCAAAATTGGACCGATGGGTAGGCTATCCTAGCTAATTTGACTATTCTGGACACGTTGGCGATGTTTATTTTATCGTTCGACAATGTTTGTTGATAGTTTCTCTAAGTTTATCCTTTTATAATTTATTAATAATTAATTCTTATATTGTTCGTATTTCGGGATTAGTACAACGAAACGGAGATCAGTCAATTCCAGTGATCTCACATCGCTAAAATTGACAAGATGGACTCGTGGATCATTATAATAAGATTATCAACTTTACCGTTGATCATCTCATCTCGATTTGCATGTCGTAAGTTTCGACGTACGAATAACGAAGTACACTTTATATCTTTAATAATTAGACTAGAATTGACCCTGTTTGACCAGAGTTGACCAGTTGACCCAAAGTCAACTATAAGTCAACACTTGACCTAGTTTGACTAGATTATTGGCCGGAGTTGACCAAGAGTTGTTTTGACTTAGAAGAACCTAGGATAAAATAGATTGTTTGTAGAGATTCATTTATTACAACTTGAACACGTTGTAACCTGTGTTACTTTAAATAGGACTCTGTGGCTTCAGTTGGACCCCCTATACTTATCAGCTGTTCAGATTATCCAGCGAGTACATTCTCTGATCATTTCATATCTTGCTTAGAATTATTTCCTGTATTAAATTACTTTACTTGTACTGTCACGTTGGTCACACGGATTGCTACTATATGGATCCCTTCTTGAGATATTATCCTTTAGGGAGCATCGGGTACTACATATTCTGTGCGTTTCACTTACATGGTGTATCACTATGCTTCATTGGTTCACTGATCACTTGTGACATATACTCTTATGATCACAGAGTCTTCCTTGAATCCTTATCCCATATATTGGATTTCCTAGAATCCCCATTTATGGGACTTCCATGTACCACCCTTCGGGGGCCTATGCATGGAATCATAACATAACCTGGTGGGATCTTTGTGTATTGATTGGGGGTACGGGGGAGTAGAAGTGGACATGTGAATAATACACCAGTAGTGTAGCATCAGAATCATTCCATAGTGTAGCATCAGAATCATCCTATGCCATTTACATGTCCATGTTGTACTCTAACTAACTAGCCACATGTTAGTTCTCTATTTATAGTAGATATTTCTATTACAGTTCTCTCTCTGTTTACATACCGTATTTCTTTCAGTACTAGTATTTTACTTTACTGCATGATTATATTTTCTAACCTGCTATGAACTGTTGAGATGTACTGTGCTCGCTCTTGTCCTGACTGGACCTGTTGATAAATTTTACAGATAGCTTGGAGGTTGCCTGCTAGCCCAGAGGAGACACAGTAGAGGTTGTATAGGTAGCTAGAATTTGCTTAGTTTATTTTCAGTTGCCTTGAGTGGTATTTATGGATTTCTGTATTTGAGTTTTGAGATGTATTTCTGGGTTGTGTATCTTAGACACTTAGACTTCTATCTGCTATATTTCTTTTGGATTTTATGTTTTATCTATCTTCCATTATGCTCTACCCTAGATGTGATTGAGTTTACATTCTGCTATGTCACCCCCATTCGGGGAGTATAAACTGCTTAGCCTTTTACTGTTAGATGCATGAGACCTAGGACAGCATTCTACTGCCGACACTGCGGCATAGGTTGGGCGTTGTTACGTTCTCGTGCCCTTACTCTAGGGTGCGGGTCGTGACACGTTGGAAGAAGAAGGAGTGGCACCAGGTGAGGTAGTGGCAGGTACTATTCTCGTCAACACTTTTTCGGCTTCAGTGTTATTTGACTCTGGTGTATCGCATTCATTTATGTCTGCACAATTCGTGACACGGGTAGGACTTGAGCCCGAGTCATTATCATTAAGGCTCAATATACTTACTGGTAACGGTCTTGTCGGAGTAGATAGAGTGTTTTTCTCGTATTGGATCATGGTTAGTGGTAGAGGGTTTCCCACTAGGCTAATCGAATTCCCGATAGCCGATTTTGATATGGTCTTTGGAATGGATTGGCTGAGGGACCAGTATGCTAGGATAGACTGCCATATTGGCAGAGTTGTTTTTAGCATTCCAGGCGAGCCAGAGTTTTCCTTTTCTCGAGGCAAAGTTGAACCTTCTCCTCCAATATTGCGGATGGCCGTAGCAGCATTACAGTTACCCCGGATAGTCGAGGAATTTCCAGATGTTTTCTCGAAAGAGCTTCCAGGAACGCCACCAGAGCGAGAGATCGAGTTTACTATCGACTTGATTCCCGGGACAGCACCAGTGTCAGAGAGACAGTCTACAGGATGGCGCCGTCAGAGTTGGAGGTATTGTACAAGATGATTGAAGAACTCAGAACCAAGGGATTCATTCATGCTAGTGGATCGCCTTGGGGAGCCCCGATGCTTCTTGTGAAAAAGAAGGATGGTACGTCCAGATTATGTGTTGACTATCGTACCTTGAACTCAGTAACAATCAAGAACATATATCCTCTCCCAAGGATAGATGACTTATTTGATCAACTCAGAGGAGCGGCAGTATTCTCGAAGATTGATTTGCGGTTAAGATACCACCAGATCAGAGTCAGAGAGAAGGACATCCCGAAGACATCTTTCAGGTCTAGATATGGGCATTGGGAGTTCCTTGTTATGCCCTTTGGAGCAACCAATGCATCGGCTGTATTCATGGACCTCATGAATCGTATCTTCATGCCTTATTTGGATCAGTTCTTGATCGTGTTCATAGACGATATCCTGGTCTACAGTAAGAGTGAAGCGGAGCATGAGCAGCATCTCAGAGTTGTCTTCCAGATTCTTCGAGAGCACCAGTTGTATGCCAAGTTCAGTAAATACGAGTTCTGGCTCGATCGCATTTCATACTTGGGTCATATCATCACCATAGGGGGAGTAGAAGTGGATCCCCAGAAGGTCGTGGCAATCGAAACATGGCCAGTGCCCAGCACAGTTGTAGAAGTTCACAGTTTTCTTGGATTGACCGACTACTACCGGAGATTTGTTTCGAACTTTGCTCGAATTTCAGCGCCATTGACACAGTTGACCCGCAAGGAGGTGCAATTTGCTTGGATAGCAGAATGTCAGGATTTTTTTGAGAAGCTAAAGCGAGGCTTGATGACGGCACCCATTCTCACACTTCCAGATGGGATCGGAGGATTTTTAGTGTACTGTGATGCTTCAGGCAGAGGTTTAGGATGTGTTTTGATGTAGCATGGGAAGGTAATAACTTATGTGTCATGACAACTTCGTGATCATGAGAGAAATTACCCGACCCACGACTTAGAACTGGCAGCAGTAGTGTTTGCACTCAAGATTTGGAGACACTACTTGTATGGAGATAGGGTAGAGATTTTCACCGACCACAAGAGCCTGAAGTATGTGTTCACTCAGAAGGATCTTAACATGCGTCAGAGAAGATGGCTGGAGCTGCTTGTGGATTATGATGTCAACCTGCAGTATTATCCTGGGAAGGCCAACGTTGTTGCAGATACATTGAGCAGGAGAGCCAGAGTTTATTTCCTGACCGCACAACCAGAGTTGTTAGCATATCTTCAGAAGATGGGTATAGAAGTTGTCCTTCCTACCAGTGTGGCATTGATGGCCAGCATACAAGTTCAGTCCAGTATAGTTGAGAGGATCAAGATAGCTCAGTCCTCCGATTCTAAGCTTCAGCGGCTTAGAGCAGAATGTGAAGCAGAACGACGACCAGAATTATGCATTCATAAAGACGGTACACTTCGACATGGTAAGAGTCTTTGTGTACCCAGTGGAGATATCAGACAAGAGGTCATGGCAGAAGCTCACAGTTCTTAGTATTCGATTCTTCCCGGTAGCACAAAAATGTACCGTGATATCCGTCAGCACTTTTGGTGGAATGGCATGAAGAGGAATATAGCTCATTTTGTCTTTCGGTGTTTAGTTTCCTAACAAGTCAAGGTTGAACATCAGAGACCAGCTGGACTTCTTCAGCCCTTACCGATTCCAGAATGGAAGTGGGAGCATTTAACCATGGATTTCGTGACTGGATTACCTCGATCCCCGACTAGTAGAGATGCTATTTGGGTTATAATTGACAGGCTCACGAAGGTGGCTCACTTTCTCCCATTCAGAGTTGGTCAGTCGACGGCTCAGCTAGCAGAGATGTACCTCAGGCAGATAGTCAGATTTTATGGAGTACCAGTCAGTATCACCTCGGACAGATATTTGAGATTCACGTCGCACTTTTGACGTAGTCTGTAAGAGAGTTTGGGAACTCACCTCCAGTTCATCTCAACTTATCACCCGCAGACAGATGGTCAGTCGGAATGCATGATCCAGACTATTGAGGATATGTTGATATCTTATACACTCGACTTTGGTGGTTCATAGGAAGATCACATGTACTTGGTGGAGTTCTCGTACAACAACAGTTTTCAAGCTAGTATCCAGATGACACCATTCGAGGCACTGTATGGAAGGAAGTGTAGATCCCCACTAGCATGGGACGATGTTGGAGAAAGGTAGATGCTTGGTCCCGAGATGATCACTCAGACAGTTGAGGTGGTCAGGAGAGTTAGAGATTATCTTCACATTGCATAAGACATTCAGCGCCATTGGGCCGATTCTCTTTCGGCGTCCCCTTGAATTTTTCTGTCGACGACCATGTATTCCTGAGGATCTCGCCTAACCATGGCATCATTCATTTCGGTGTATGAGGAAAGCTTAGTCCTAGGTATATTGGACCGTTCGATATTCTGGAGCGAGTAGGAGATGTGTCCTATCATCTCGCTCTTCCGTCGTCTCTGAGTGAGGTGCATGACGTGTTTCATATATCCCAACTACGATGGTATATCCCAGACCCGAGTCATATCCTGGATCATTCGGAATTGGTTGTTGGTACCAACCTTTCGTATGAGGAGAGGCCCGTATCCATATTGGACCAAAGAGAGAAGATACTCAAGAACACAACTATCAAGTTAGTCCGTATTGCTTGGGGTCATCGCTCCTTGGGTGAGTCAACGTGGGAGCGTGAGGATGATATCCGATCACGATATCCCGACCTGTTTGACTCGTGAGGTATAATATCTTTCTTATGCCTCATGCCTTCGATTCCTTGCTTGCATGAATAATTGCTTAATTGCTTGACTAGTATAGCTTGTCCTTGCATCTCTAGTCTCTTGATTAAATTTCGAGGACGAAATACTTTTAAAGTGGGTAGAGTTATAATGACCATGGTTCGTATTACGTATTTTGGTATAGGTGTACGTATTTTGACTCATATTGCATGTCCCATTGCATGGTCTACTATCGTATTTCATTGGTTATGATTTATCTTGGTTGGGTTGGCTTGGTTCGGTTTGGCTTGGGTTCATCATGAACCAAAAGAAAATCCCTACCTACCACCACCATCATCATTTATTAACCCAACACTCTTTCTCTCTCCTCATTCACTCTTCTTCTTCCTCACCATTACTCTCCACCTACCAGGAAGGCTTAGGCAAGTGCATCTTACTTCATGGAGGAATTCCATTTTTATTGTTCCACTGTCTTCCTCATGTGTTTCTAACCCACTTTAGTACTTAGCATTTTGAATTTCCATGGCTCATTTCTTGTAGATCTAAGTTTATTGTATTTTCGGATTTCTTGGGTTTTGATCTATTTAACCTTGCTATTTTCAAGTTTTGATGGTTCCATGTTGTAGAGAATTTCATCCTGCCCTATTTTGACCTATGGAAGTTCGGATTTTTTCTCTGGATGATGGAATTATGGAGATTAGAAGCAATGGCTTCATGGTTCTTCTTCTCAGAAATTGGAGAAGAAGAACAGGATTCAGCCGCATGGCCGCATGAACTTCTGTGGCCGTATGAATTTTTGTGGCCGTATGAACTTCCGTGGTCGCATGAATTTTCGTGGCTGCATGAATTTTCGTGGCCGCATGAACTTCCGTGGCCGCATGAACTTCCGTGGCCGCATAAATTTCCGTGGCCGCATAAACTTTCGTGGCCGCATGAACTTCCATGGCCGCATGACCCTTGCTGCTTCCCGAGGCGCATAAGCTTCTGCCACTTCTCAGCCGTATGACTCTCCCGCTTTTCTTGCATTCTCTTTTGTTATTTAGTGCTACATAGATGCTTGTACTTTGTTAATTTTAAATATGTTCCCTGACACGATGGTGACCCGTTGTGGCGCACTTTTAATAAATGATATGACATGATAGTAGCCCGCCATGGCACCATCCTGACAGTGAACATGACATGATATATATCCCGAAGGCTGTTGCGACGGCTAGCATGTCATGACAAGATTGAATGGCTTGGACACCGTGGATGATTGTGTTTGTACAATTGAACCGATAATGTTTGCATCATATCTAGGACAGGGATCCCTGAGTACCACGGTCAGGGATATCTACTGTAAATTGCTAAGGCTAATAACTAGAATAATTTAGTAGTCATGAGAGATTTCCCCAGTTACAGGCGATCCTGTTATCCTGGCCACCATTGTTGGACTTGCAGCCTGCCGACGAGTAGGGCACAAGTTTACATTCACTGATATATGGAAAAGGACGAGGCACTGCTTAATGAATCCAAGTCGCCTGGATAACCTGGATTTGCTGCAGGGCTTGTGGCTTGAGGAACATCTCACTGCATATTGCTAGTAACTAAGGCTTGTGATAACCCTAGTTTGCTAATGTAGAAAGCCGTAGTCACTAATTAGCCGGGTACGATTGTATGGTGTAGTTTCAGTGCTCGATTATTGCAGGCTTGATCGCATGATTGTCACTTTTAACAATAAAGATCAGAGGCTAAGTTCGGTTCAGGTGAAGGGTTACAACCCCGGTCCTTGTTTGATTTAAGGGTTGTAACCTGGCTCCCGGAGCAGTTCTGAGTCCTCTCTTCGTTTATTGTCTTATTGCACCCCACGTCATGCTTGTTATGTTTTACCTTACCAACAAGATTTGGAGACGGAGTTCTGTTCAGGTGAAGGGTTACAACCCCGGTCCTTGTTTGGTTTAAGGGTTGTGACCTGGCTACTTGAATGGTTCCCTCGTACCCTATTATGACTGTTGTTATTCTATTATTATCAAGCTCTTTTTTAACTGCTTTAATATTTATTTCTGATGTGCTGGTTTTAGTTCTTAAGATGAAGCCTCCTTTGTGGCACTTGCTCTTTATGGGATCTGATCCAGCTGGTTTTGTATGGCCAGATTTCGTAGCAGCTCCATAGGACCTATCGACTTTCTAGCCCAATGGTGACCACCAGGCGTAACCAGGGCAACGAGTGGGTTTATTTTTGGCTATCCACTCTATTGTAAAATTCTTATTTTGAGGCGTTTAGCCGGCGAGCACCTGTTAGCTCGTATTGCATACCTTATTACTGTCTGCCTACAGGCTGTAACATGATTGACAGATCCTAGGGTTGATCATGTATGACTAAACTCTTGCTAGTCCTCATATTTTGTAACGACTAGCTTCATGATCCGCTAAATATGTAATGTTTGGGACGCCTTACTATTGTATATTTGGTGATCTTAAATCTTGTAACTTTACTTGCTTGCTTGAGATTGAGACATTTAGGCTTGTTATTGACCATAGAAGTCTGATGGATTGTAGTTAAACCCTCACATATCTAGACAGTCGTGACCGTATATTGAGGTGGATTTTATTTCATTATACGTAGCTGGCTATGTATGACCCCGCTCTCCAGAATTCTGGTTCTGGGGTGTTACAACCGAAGCACACGGCCACGACAGTCTCCACGAGCATTCGTGCACTGAAGCATGCGGCCACGTCAAAACCACGATCAACCCACGATCTCGCAGCCTGCATGCGCCTACACCCTATGCGCCCAAGGCAGGACCATTCACCCATATGAAAACTAGTGTGTTTTTTATGTGGGCGCATAACATCATCCCAGCTCAGAAACTACTATAAAAAGGGGTCTCATCCCTCTTTAAAAGACATAATGGAGAGCATTTTCAAGAGCCCAATTGCTGCACTTCTTGCCATTGAGCCGAGAGTTAGAAATTTTCTTAGGTTTTCTTCCACTTTTGTAATCGGAGTGTCAACGGAGTAAAGGAGCAACTTCCGCTCAATCTCCTTCGTCCCATTCTCTAGAATTCTTTTTTTTGTACTCGGGGATCCTCAGCACAAGATCTCTCAGGCGTACTCGATTTGTGGTGCCTTGTGCCAATAAAAAAAAGACAGTATTTTTTCTTCTTTTTGTGTGTGTCCACAAAAATGGCGACTCTGCTGGGGACTACCTTTTCCTCTGACGAGAATGTGGTAACGCAATCCGATACCGTCAAAGTGCAGAGTACTCAGAAGAGGCTGATCGTAAAGTTCGATCAGCAGGCGTTCGAAGAGATGCTCTCGAGGGATAGCTCTACTCCCTCAAAATCAGCAAAGCCAAACAAGTTTCGTAAGACTTGGCTTCCGAAGGCTCACTGGCATATCCTGCTAGTGTCATAGCAGATATGCAACTGGAGGACTCTGTCACATGGACGCATGACTCTGCCACAGTAGCTCTCCAAATGGAGAAGGCTCACACCTTTCCGGGCTCTGCTAGCCCAGTGACTTCTTTCCTGTACAACCAACAACAGAGTGTTCAACGCTCGAGACTTGGCAAAGGAAAGCACTACAATGCCAAGAATCGGAGTGTTCAATACTCTGGGCAAACCTAGCGAGGCTCACAAACGAAGGAGGCGAAGCTGGAAGAAAATAGCGCTGCTCCACCAAGCATGCGCCAAAAGCCATGCGCCCAAGGAGATGTTTGGGCGCATAACTCCAATCAGAAGGCCTCTGTCTTCAACATATTGGGCATCCAGGATCATGCGCCCAAGGCTATGCGCCCAGGTTCACTGGATCCATACTATGCGCCCACATAAAGGAGGCTCAGACATCCTGCCAAGAAGCATACGCCCAAGGCCAGTCTCCAAGGCCTATGCGCCCACAACAAAAAGACAGGCACCAATGCATGTAGCACGGGGCTGTCTTCAAGGACATCACAGAACTTAGGTATGGGGGTTGCCCTTGTACGTGAACTAAGTCTGGATGCGCCAACTCTTCTTACGAACCCGTATGCAAAGCTCGGCGATGCATGCAACATGTATTGTATGGCAAAACTCCCTTCTGCTGACTTACGCGACATAATAAATCATAAGTGTAAAGCGAGGAAGGACATAACAATTCATAGTGCACATCTGTGCACCAATATTCTCATCAATTGTTGTTGCTCCAAAGCGACAAGAGTGCCTCAGAGACAGTCCGTGTTTCGACGGCTGCATTTCTCTGACGATGAAAAGTCGTTGAGTGTTTCATCCAACATGGCTTCACGGGGTCCCCCTTACGGAAGCCCCAATCAAAGATGGTGGACCACGAACCCAACTTTCTCTCTAAGTTTCGCAAGAAGAAGGAGAAGAAGTCTACCAACAGATGGCCAGTAGACTGTCACATCTGAAGGAGTCTATATGGGTACTCGGTCAAAGGCGAGATTCCGTATGGATGACGAAGACTCCTAAGCTGGGAGTAGTATTCCCTCAGAGTCTGAAATGGATGACCTTCACACTGGGGGTAGCCTTCCAGAGGACGACGATCCCTCCGAATCTGACGACGACTATCTGCCTCCACTACCTGAAGATGAGGGACTTGTCAACTCAGAGACAGACAGTATCAACACCAGTTGTACTATTTCCTCTGTTCACCCTCGTATGTTATCTATATACATGGCATACGGAGAAAGACCTGAAGAAGCCAGTGATCAGACCAGCAAACGGCTAGAGGGTCTTAAAACAGCATTCGCCAAGATCACTGATATGCTGACCAGTATCATGGCGGTCCAAGCTGCTGGGGCTGTTCCTCCACCTCAACAAAACATCTTGGCTCATGCTAATACAGCTCATAGCAACAACCCTCCTTCACTACAAAAGGAGTATCATTCCGTTGTGCCTCCCCCGAATCTTGTAATGCTGGTGGTTGTCCTTCACCAACGACGCCTGACAATCGTTTAACAGCCGTTTTCCAACACCTGCTTAATCAACAGGATGCAATTGATCCCCTGGTCGCCCGTCTTGACACCATCTCACACAAATACGAGCTTCAGAAGATGGGGATATCTCAACCTTATCATCCTAAATGGGAAAATGCTACTTGCCCTCCTAACTACAAGCCGCTGACGCTAAATCCATTCGATGGGTTGACTTTCCCTTGTCAACACAAGACATACTTCAACACGCAGACTCTACACTTACCCAGGGACGATCCATTCTTGTCAAAGCTGTTTATTTGCACCTTACAGGGGGTAGCTTTTGAATGGTTCTGTAGTCTGCCTGACGGTTGTATCAATTCATTTAAAAACTTGGAGAGGCTGTTCCTTAACAGGTTTTACGAGGGTGGCGTGCATGTTAGTATGTCCACCCTCATCGAGACCAAGCAAAGGAGGACTGAGTCTGTCATCGCCTTCATCGAACGCTTCAGGCGGCTAGCACTAAAGATGCCCTTCGGCATACCAGACACAGAACTTATGGACACTTGTCGGCATAACTTCCTTCCTACGATGAAGTTCTGTCTGGGTATACATAAGTATGATACCTGGCCCGCTTTCATTGGGGCCGCTGATGCTGCTGAAAATGACGCTCCTAATCTGGAACTACTGGGGTTGAAAACACCTAAATCTGAAGACAATGGCAAGCATCCTCAAACTATCCCTGTCCGTGGGGGTAAAGGAAAAGAAGTCCCGAAGGTCGACACTTCCAAGGGAGCTTCCAATTCTCAGGACGCCTTAGACAAGCTTAAGGAAACCTTCTCCTTTGACGAAGACGATGTCATTACCATCTTTCACACATTGACGAAGGGTAATAAACTGACATTGCCTCCAACACGACGTCCTGCAGAGGCGAACCAACTCAATGATCCCAAATACTGTCTCTATCATTAATATGTGCACCATTCCACCAAGGACTGCATCGTCCTAAAGAAGAAGATACAATAGCTTATCGACAGCCAAGTGATCAACCTCGAAGCTGAAGACAAGGTCGTATCTTCTAACATGATCTCTCTTCTGTTTGGTGACTTTTCTCCCACAGAAGTCCCAGGCGGTGTGGTCCCGATCCCCAAGGCGATAATGAAAGTCGTCAACCTACCACCAGCTTGCAACTGAAACTTGGTGCCAATCATGACTGAACGTGGTGAGATCATGTGGGTCTAATCGGACCTTGTGCAAGAGATGACACGTGGGTGGTATCTCAAAGCAAAAAAGGGCAAGAAATACAAGTCATGCCATATGGTGTCTTCTTCCATCTACGAGGTTCTATCTGGCGAGACACGATTGGAAAAGACTTATCTTCGGACGTACGATCCCGCACAAGAAGAAGCAATACCTTCTCAAGCTCCTGCTGCCTCTACAAGCTCAGAAGCCGGCCCGTCTAAGCCTTCAACTACCGACAAAGCCAAGCAGAAGGAGACACAGTTTGAGAAGTCTCTGAAGGCGCCAGATCTCGAAGGCATGGACCTGCCCTACAACTTTGACATACTGGCACAGCTGGCCAATACACCTGCCAGATTGTCTCTGTTCGATCTATTGCGACTCTCCAAAGAAATACGGAAGGCCTTAAGCGAGGCATTAATACATGCCGACTCTTATCTTGTTGAAGTCAAAGGCCCCGTTGAAGACCCTATCTCATGTCTCCACTGCCACAGTACTATAGAAGTGGTGCCCAACATCACCTTTTCACAGGAGGACATGCTACTAAAAAATAATCACCATGATAGACCCCTGTACTATACAGAATATATCGGGGCGATCAAGGTGGACCGCATGCAAATAGATCCAGGATCCTCTCCCAGCATCATTCCTAGAAGTTTGCTTCAAATTCTAGGAATCCCTCTGCACAAGCTATCTGTAACCAATACAACTGTCATGGCTTTCAATGCTGGTCGAAGCCACCCGCTGGACAAGATCCGTCTCAAGTGTCATATCGGTGATCTCTGAACGAAGGTTTCCTGCTATGTGATCGATGCCAATGTATCCTACAAAATCTTATTGGGACGTCCATGGATACATGAGAACATGATCGTTCCTTCCACACTTCACCAGTGCTTTAAGTACGTCAACAGCGACGGTGTCGTGAAGACAGAGTTTGTCGATGTCGATCCTTTTAAAGTCATCGAAGCCTACTATGGAGATTCGGTGCTTTACCAATCTCAGCCCTCCAAGGATGATGGCAACGAAGCAGACAATGAAGCTGAAGCAAGTTCATCCTCCAATGATGGTCTTCTGATTATCCAAGTCAAAGGACGTACTACTCCAAAAAGTACTCCGAAGCCTCTCATAGTCTAGGTGAAAAAGAAGAGCCCTAACAAGGTTAAACCATTGACCACCACTCTCTGCAAGAACCCTGACAAGGTTAAACCTCAAGAGGAACCTACCGAAGTCCGTCCTCCCAATCCTGAAGAATTACCCTACGTGGTGAACTTGGCCAAGACTATGGCTCTTCTTCCAGATAATTATCCTCTCAATGAGTATATCAATACTCATAATAATGTACCTTTAGCGGATGATGTTATCCATGAAGAAGAACTTGCATATTTTCTTAGTAAAGGTTTATCTTTGAATTACTCCGATGTCTATCAATCTGTAAACCATTACAAAGATACGATATACGCTCTAGAGCACGGCATAGGACCACATCTCTGCATGCCGGTCACGACGCTTCACCTGTAGGAAAAAGTTTACCCAAAAGATGTTCACTACTTCATCGTTCCATCCAGAAAGAAGGATGAAGAACTAATCATCTTCGGTCGAATAATTGGCGAAAGAAAGTTCGTTCCAGACTCTACTTCTTCCAAGCACAACACAGAAGATGACTATGATTCTGGGAAAATGCAACTTTTCGGCATAGTTGGCAGGCCAAGAATATCATCTAGAACATGGGATATGACATCAAAAGCGACCAAAGGCTAAATTACGGTCGGGAACGACGATTGCCAATACGACACCTTGCTCCTCCAGGCAAACTCGAGAACTACTATAAAAAAAGGTATTGGTTTGGGTTATGTCACTCCTCCAACAACTCCTGAAAGATCAGATGATAAAGCAGATCGTTGTTCTCATTCTTTTGATTCCTTCCTCTGGGACTCAGACTCCAGTATTGGAGACATGTTTAATACAACTATGTCCGTCAACATAGTTTATGTTGACCAAATTGCGAACGATGTCCAATCAATCGAGCTTGAATAATAGGCTCAAAAGATGGATACTAGGTAGGAGCTGCGCTTCGAACAACATGAACCACCTACCGAAGACGAAGTCGTTCAAGTCAATTTAGGAGATGAATCATCTTTTAAACCAATATTCATCAGCAAAAGTCTATCTGGCGATGAACGACAATCTCTTATACAGCTTATAAGAGAATACATCGATGTCTTTGTATGGAGCTATGAAGACATGCCAGGCCTGGACCCTAAAGTCGCCATGCACCACCTGAATATTTCGTCTAAAGCTAAGCCAGTGAAGCAGCAACAACGACGATTCTAACCAGATATCATGGAGGCCATCGAGAGTGAAGTCAAGAAGCTTATTTCAAGCGGGTTCATTCGTGAAGAACAACACCCTGACTGGGTCGCCAATATCGTTCCAGTCATGAAAAAGAACGGTTAAGTTCGAGTCTGTATCGATTACCGTGATTTGAACTCTGTATGCCCGAAAGATGAGTTCCTTCTACCGATCATCGACGTAATGATCGACAATACTTACGGCTTTAAGCGGATGTCCTTCATGGATGGGTTCTCAGGCTATAACCAGATCAAGATGTTCCTTGACGACGAGAAGCACATATCTTTTTGAACAACGTTGGGGGTATACTGCTATACGGTGATGTCCTTCGGATTGAAGAAAGCAGGGGCGACATACCAGCAGTCCACGAACACATTTTTTGAGACAATTTACGCAAAATAGTAGAGTGCTACGTAGACGATATCGCTCTTAAAAGCCGTCTCAAAGGTAACTACCTGCAAGACTTGAGAACGGTGCTCGAACTAATGCTTGCACACCAACTCAAGATGAATCCAACTAAGTCTTTTCTGGGAGTCTCCAGTGGCAAGTTCCTTGGTTTTGTCATCACTTAAAAGGGTATACATCTTGACTCGAAGAAAGTGAAGTCTATCCACGATATGCATCCTCCAAGAAACCACAAAGAGCTAGACGGACGACAAGGAAGGCAAGCCTACATCAGACGATTCATTTTGAACCTTTCTAGAAGGTGTCACCATTTACTCAGTTCATGAAGAAAGTCATATCTTTCGTCTGGACTGAATAATGTCAACGAGCATTCGACGACATCAAGAAGTATCTCACAAACACCCCAGTATTGGTAGCTCCAATAATGGGAAAGCCCTTCTTACTATATGTCCGCGCTATGGACCATTCTCTTGGCGCCCTATTAGCATAGATGAATGAAGGTGGCCATGAACAGGCAATATACTACCTCAATTGCACAATGGTGGGTGCCGAACACAGATACACACCAGTGGAGAAGGAATACCTTGTACTGGTATTTGCCATCCAAAAGACACGCTACTATGTGTCTGGACAGACTATCCACATCATATCTAAAGTCAATCCTCTCAGAATACTCATGACTAAATCGGGTTCTCTTAACTTCCATTTAGCTACATGGGCAATGCTATTGACTCCATATGATATGCTCTTCGTTCCTCAGAAGGCAGTAAAAGGCCAAGCATTAGCTGATTTTCTAGCAGCTCATCCGGTGTCAGAATCTTCCAAACTCTACGACGAAATCCCCGATGAAGTAGTGGATTCTAATACTGCAACTAATGAAATCTCCATTTGGCGAATGTTCTTTGACGGTGCATCGAGAACAGGACAAAAAGGAAATATTGTGGCTGGAGTTGGCGTCGTGCTCTTGTCACATGATCATCTGGTTATTCATCGTGCATATTCTCTCATAGAACCATGCACCAACAACGTGGTCGAATATAATGCCCTATTAATCGGCCTGTAATTGGCAAAATAACTGGGATTTAACTATCTAGAAGCCTACGGCGATTCCAAGCTAATAGTTAGTCAGGTCCAAGGGAATTATGAAGTTCGTCACAAAGATCTCATCCCCTATCACAGATCAACAATCGAGTTAGCATCTACTTTCACCGGATTCTTCATCGAATACGTACCACGACTACAGAATATAGAAACAGATCCTCTAGCCGATTTCGCTGCTTTCTTGACCGTCCCTACCAATACTCAGCAGTCGATCACAGTGTCTGGTCGAGAACTATTCTGTGTGAAAAATGCCTTGCGTATGCATCACAGTTACACAACAGAAATAAACGTCGATGTTAAAGACTAGAGATTTCCTTTCATAGACTACGCCGTCTATGGAATCCTCCCCGAGGACCCAAAAGAAGCAGTGTCTATCCAAAGGCGATCCCTCATATTTTACTACGACACAGCTACTAAGATGTTGTACCAACGCTCTTACGGTGGGCTACTGTTATGATGTTTACCAGACATAGAAGCCAAACATGCACTCCGGGAGGCTCACGACGGAGTTTGTGGTGTACATCAACTAGGCCCCAAATTACAAGATTGTCTCAAATGAATGGGTTATTATTGGCCCACAATGATAGCAGATGTTGTTGAATATACAAAAAAGTGTAGAGTCTGTCAGCTCCACACCGATTTCATTCATCAACCTTCAGAGTTTCTACACCCGACGGCAGTATCCTGGCCTTTTGAAGCCTGGGGAATGGACGTCATAGGACCAATTAGCCTGCCATCTTCCAGAGGACATTGGTTCATCCTAGCCATAACCGACTACTTTTCTAAATGGACGGAAGCTATACCGCTCACCGAAGTTGTAGCTTCCCTTCCCGGAGAATTTTTTCAGAATATTTTTATTATTTATTTGATTTAAATGGTGATTTTTAGATTTTATAAATATTTATTTAGTTAATTATTACGGTAGACAATTTTAGCCATGGTTAAGTTTTGAAGTGCCAGACGACTGTGAATCATGGCACGGATAGTGCAGTAGTATGCCTTGACTAGTGTATTAGTCATGCCAAGGAAGGTCGAGCCATAGTGATGTCCTAACTAAGAAAACTAGGCCAAGTTGTGACTTAACCCTACCGAAGATTTTATTTATTCTTTAATTATATTATTGAGTTTTCGGGAACCCGATTGTACCGAACCTGTCCAGATTAAACCCAAGTCAAATCCAAGCCCATGTAGTCGTATAGTGGGACCAAATACGACCTTGTAGACATATTTGGTAAATACAAATATTTTGTATATATTAGGAATTGGCAATTATTTACTAAATAATTGTTATGGGTAGAATATATATTTATTATTAAATAGCATCTAGAATATTGTACGAATTTCTGGAGCCGAATAAATGGGGTGGTTGATGAGTTCACCGCGATATATTATTGGTTTAATTTTAGTGTTATTAGGATTATATTATTATTAATATTTTGACGTATTTATTAAACAATTTTACTTTACTATTACTGGTTATGTTTATTTTATATAGATAAATATTATTGTATATGTGTCCATATTTAAGTAGGTAGGCCCTATCCTAGGAATAATTGTTATTTGGATTTAATTGGGTTTTATGGAGATTGTATATATATATATATTATATATATATATATATATTATATATATATATATATATATTAATTATATATATATATTTACTAAATATGGATTGATATATATATATGTGATTGTATATATATAAATATATATGTATAAGTGTGTATGTATATAATATGTATATAAATATGTATGTGTGTGTATATATATGCATATATATGTATATATGTGTAAATATATATAGGTAAATAAGTGTAAATATATAGATGTATATGTGTATATGTGTGTAAATGTACATTATATATATAAATAAATATATATATTATATATATATATATATATATATATCAATAGGAAAACCCATTTCCCCACAGCAAGCTACAGCCCATGGCCAGCAACCCCTAGCTTTACCAAGCAGTCCAGCGCAGCTATCAGGCCCAGCCAAGCAATTTCTAAATCAAGCCCACACAAAAATAAGTAACAGCAGATTTCCTCCCCGCTTAGTTTTCCAATCGAGCACCCTATATATGCCAAGTCCCGAGCGGAGCCGAAGAGGAAATTCTAAAACCCTAACGCACCTCCACCCTGGTGATCGCGACGACCAGGCGCAGTCGCGCGCCACCACAGGGCCACCGCCAGTCGGCCGAGCCGCCGGGAAACGCGCGCGCGTACGAAAGAAGGCAGCAGCAACACCGTGCGGGGCTGTTTTCGCAACGCTGTCGCGTCGCGCTCGATCGATCATTTTTCGATTTTCCTCCTCAGGTACGAAGCCGATATATACGCCTTTAAGTTCCTTTAATTTTTTTACATTTAGATGCCATAGATCGCTCGAGAAATCGACTGAAAGTCGACGACAAATCTGTTCTAAAATAGAGCCAAGGACAGTTCCAACACCCAACTTGGCGTCGAATTTCTCGCCAAACCAACACCAGTTTTGAATTTATGTTTAAAGAGATTTATAGACAACTTATAGGAGATTATAACCCATCTTGCAGAATTTGAAATCATCGAATGACCGATCCGAAAATTGATTTCAAAGTTAGAGAAAAACCTTTTTCAAAAGAATTAAAAATCTAGAAAAATCACTCGATATGACGTGCGTTCCGCCAATCCGGACGACGTGGTCGCGAACCGAAAGCATCGAAAGGTGCGTAACGGCTTCGTGGTCGTGTGGGCTTTGACGAAATTCAAATTGGTCGCGTGTGCGTGACGAATTTGATGCGTATCCGTCGAAATTCTCCGTATCGGCCTCTGTGCAAACTTCCCAATTACTTGGTGCACGTCCGTCAGATCGAGACGAAACTTGTGCCAACAGGACCGTATCATTTTTCTGGTCATTTATGCCAAGTTTGGTCCGATTCTGAGACAGTTGATAAAATCGCCGTTTTGCGGGCCCCACGGTCCGATTCAACGGGTGATTTGTGCACGGCCCGTCGGAATCCAACTTTGGATATACGGTTGGGTTCGTATCGAAAAATTGGATCCGTAGACATGTAGTTTGATGAATTTAGAGACCGTTGACTCTGGCACGCTTTTCGGTGCAAATCGGGTCCAACGGCGGATATCGTTTTTGCCCAAAATTACCGTTTTGCCCCTGTGTCCAGAATTGGACTCAAGGACGGGCAATCCTAGCTAATTTGGCTATTCTGAGAACAGTGGTAATGTTTATTTCAGCTTTCGGGGACAGTTGCGATGACTTGGACTTTCTGACTTATTGATTGGCGATACATTGTTGGTTCTTCGTGCAACCCTCAGGCAAGTATACCTTGCCAACTTGTATAGTATAATTATATACATGTTCATCATATCACTATGGTTCTTTTCCTTACATGTGTGATTGCTTTATTCTATGTCTAGTACACTCATCCTGTTATAGTTTTACTTGACATGTTTCTAGTTGCCTGCGCATTCTCGTTCCTTTCTGTTATGATATTTCTATCTGTTACACTGTGTTAGTTCATATGTATTCCTTGATAGAGTCATCCAGTCCTACACCACGATTTCCTCGACTTGATTATAACTTGACTTGACTTGACATGACTTGAGTAGGACTTGACTTTGGCATTCTATAGATTGTGAGTACTTACCTTGACTACGGTCTATAGGATTTTATACTAGGATTGGCTACTGTCTTAGTTATGAGTACTTGCCTTGACTGCGACTGAGACACTATAGATTGTGAGTACTTGCCTTGACTGCAGTCTATAGCTTTGACCTATTAGCCATTTCTAGTATGGCATGTCAGTGTCTTAGGATCCTTGTGTTTAGATCTTGTGTCTTGGTCCATTTAGTCTCGTTGGATACCCTTGATTGATTCTTACCTCTTTGCATATTGTACTGTTACATGTTGGCTTGTATATTATGTATCTTGCTAGTCCTTTGAGGACCTGATGATCTCTTCAGATTTAGCGACTGCATGGAGTTAGTTAGCAGAGCAGGATGGTAGAGGATTGTGATATACGATACATGTATTACTTGTGATATTCTTTATTATCCTCTCGTGCTTTATATTCCATGCTATGTTATATTCTGCTTATTTTATAGACTCTTATCATTCTTAGAGTCTAATCGGACAATATGCTAATGGGCTGCAGACCGTGACCCATAATTGTTCATTTTTACATTATTTTTGTGGATTGAGATATATTTTAGATTAGACATGATACCCATGACCTTGACAGCTTATACGTACTTGAGTCGGGCTGGAGTCCGCTCGATACGTAGCTGGCTTGCTCACGAGCTCGCGTCCGAAAAGCGGGTGCGGGTCGTGACAAAAGTGAAGGCGTCAAACATGATCAGTTTTATCAAACATTACGTTATCTGCCGCTTTGGCCTACCTCGTAGGATCATCCATGATAATGGTCTACAATTCGCAAGCCATGCATTCTATCGGTTCTGCGATAGGAACCGAATCCAGAATGTAGCCTCTACTTCCTACAATCCAGCGCTAACGGGCTAGCAGAAGCCTTCAAAAAACTATCATAAAACTTCTTAAGAA